>JACEEZ010023127.1:316009-341009 GCA_016584305.1 Chionoecetes opilio
GTATACTATAGCAAGGCAGTAACAGTAAGAAGACAGAAGATGAAGGAGGAATGGTAGGAGGCACACATAAGGATGGTGAGAGAAATAGGGAATAGGTTAATGAAGGGCATGGAAGGAAGAGGGATCCGTGGTCAAGGTGGACCGGATAGACTTGCATTGACTAGGTCCTCCTCTTCTTCTTCTTCTTCTTGTTTCTTGCTCCTCCTCCTCCTCCTGCTCCTCCTCCTTCTCCTCCTCCTCCTCCTCCCCTCCTCCTCCTCTCCTCCTCCTCCTCCTCCTCCTCCTCCTCCTCCTCCTCCTCCTCCCCTCCTCCTCCTCCTCCTCCTCCTCCTCCTCCTCCTCCTCTTCTTCTTGTTCCTCCTCCTCCTCCTTCTCCTGCTCCTCCTCCTCCTCCTCCCTCTCCTTCCTCCTCCTCCTCCTCCTCCTCCTCCTCCTCCTCCTCCCCTCCTCCTCCTCCTCCTCCTCCTCCTCCTCCTCCTCCTCCTCCTCCTCCTCCTCCTCCTCCTTTTTTTTTCTAATCATTAGTCTATATAAAATAAATAGATAACAGAAAAAGAGAGAGAGAGAGAGAGAGAGAGGAGAGAGAGAGAAAGAAAGAAAGAAAGAAAGGGTGAGTGAGAGAGAAAAAAAATAATAACACACACACACAAAAAAAACAACCTGTTCATTGGCTCTAGGAACAAGTTATCACCATCTACATAACACAACAAGCCTGTCATCCGGGTGTGTGTTGGCAATCTGAACCTCGAGATTATCAAGAATTATAGATTTCTTACATTGCCATAACCCCGAGTTTTTATCTGAGCAGGAGACCAGAAGGACTCAAAAGTGTCTCGCAAGGTGGCCACTTTATGATAGTTCCTCTAGTAATTACACAAAACAAGGCGCCGCACGTTAAGTTGGCGAAAATTGGGTTCTTTCACTCCCCTTTCCGAACGCACGGGATTGGCTGAGGTGTTGGGTGTTGGGTGAGAATGCCTTACTCCAAGTTCCGTCCTAAAGCCCCAACACCCAACACCTCAGCCAATCCCGTGCGTTCGGAAGGGGGGAATGAGGGCCCTATTTTCGCCAACTTAACGTGCGGCGAGTATAGTTCAGTCATGTATAATTGCTGAGACAATCGGAGTTTCATATTTAATTTCTTACTTGTACAATACGCGATCTCTACCTTCGTAAAAATCATATAAATTTTGCCGAGGATACCGAGGTGGCAGAAGGTAGTACTGTTGTTTCTCCTTCCTTTCTCTGGCTGCTTTAGGATCCTGGCGGGCTGCTGTGTCCACCTACACTCATAATCATTAATGTCAAAGCTTTCACCAATCCTTCAAAGGTTAAGCTACCAATCCATCCCTATAGTCTCTGTCACTATAGATACATTTGTGTAGCATGTTTGATGTAATTCTTCTTCGTTAATCAAGTCTTTGTCACAAGATAGTAATCAGCGAGAGAGTGAGGGTATCTTAGCTCACTCTCTCGCTGTCTGGCAAAAATATCAATGATCGGCACAAACTTCGCCTGTTATGGTCATGTTCTGAGCACCCCACCGCTGGTACAGTACAGTACATCCACATAGACGTCATCATATTGCCTTGGACGCTTACCACTAGACTTATTATTGTTGAACCATCCGGCTTCGCATATTCCCATTTTCCTGAGCAGTATGTCGCGTTTACTCTTGAACACGTCAGGTTAGGTTACGTTAGGTTACGGTTAGGTTAGGTTACGTTACGTTAGGTGACGTTAGGTTACGGTTACGTTAGGTTACGGTTAGGTTAGGTTAGGTTACGTTAGGTTACGTTAGGTTACGGTTAGGTTAGGTTACGTTAGATTACGGTTAGGTTAGGTTAGGTTAGGTTACGTTACGGTTAGGTTAGGTTAGGTTACGGTTAGGTTAGGTTACGTTAGGTTACGGTTAGGTTAGGTTACATTAGATTACGGTTAGGTTAGGTTACGTTAGATTACGGTTAGGTTAGGTTAGGTTACGGTTAGGTTAGGTTAGGTTTCCTGGACTTATCATCGTAACTTTGTCTGGGAATCACAATGAGGGTATTTCCGAGAATATCCTATGGCTAGTTTCGGAGCTACAGCCCAGCGTCTTCACTCGGAAACCACATACTCGCATAGAGTTGGGGAATATGCAGCCCGTTTAGCTCGTTATATCTTTCTTTTTTTCAGCCTCATCAACAGTAAGCTTTTTCCTTATTCTCGCATGTTCCCCAGTGTCCAGCCTTTGGGGCGAGTAAGCCTGCGGTGCTTCTGTCAATGCACCGCTGCGGAGTCGAGGTGTTTAAGCTGTTCTATTTGATATTCCTGTACTAATTAATATTTTCGCGTCAAAACTCCTTTGTTAGTTTTCGGTACATTCTCACAAGTATGAAGGCGTAGGCTGGACTCCTTGATCATGATTCAGCTCTGCACGCTAGTTTGTTATTAGGAAAAGTGAAGTAAATCATTACAAAACTACAGCAATTTAACACTTTCTGAGGTTAATGCCCTTTATCCTGGTCATGCCTGGTATCATGTTTAGAAAATTGTCTAAATCAATTCCATGTATGGGAGCAATTTCTATATCTCCTTATCCCTTGCATTATTTGTCAAAACTAACAACTATTCTCACCCTCCCTCCCAACCTCTCTAAGTCCATACAGTGCCATATTTTCTCTATCATAAACCTGAGCTCTTCACTCACACATTTTACAAACAACTCAAGAATGACGAATGCTAGTCTTTTCTTGTCCCTCTTCCTCAACCCTCTGAGTTGATTGTTTATAAAAGAATATTCTTCAAAGGTATGTTCCCTGTGCCCCCCCTGTCCTTGGTGCCCCCCTTGTCCTTGGCCTCAGGAAGGTGAAGGTCTTTATGGGATCCATCAGAAAGCCCTCAAAATGTGTTACTCGTGTTTAGGTCCTGACTGGCCAAACTTACCTGTTGTTATGTGCTGTAAAATCTTTATTTCCTTCTTGCTGAAAATGTGTTGGCATTCAGATACCCAAAAGTAGAATGAACATTAGCCATTCAAATTAGCATTATCTTTATTTATTGATTTCTTTTATTTCTGATAAACATAAACCATTTTTTAACAGAGAGACTTACGTATCATTTATCAGATCATGATTTGTCCCTTTAATGGGAGAGTTTCCTACATGCTTGTCTTTTGTCTACGAATATTGTGTTTGGTGGATACCGACACAGCCTGGGGGTTTTAAGTGAGTCAAAAAGCGAATTTCTCCACCTACAGACTAGATCGGGGCAACTATTTCCTCTTGTTCAGCCAAACCCAGCTATAAATGTGTTGTGTGATGTTCTGAGCGTGTAACCTTAATCAATTAACTCATAATGTCGCAGCACAACTCATATTGAACACATTCAGTGAAGTATAGTGTCCTCTGTATCAATAATTCTTCCCTTCTACCGTCAATAACACTATAGTCGCCACTGTACTAATGTCGCCAGGCGTATTTTATAGGCGAATATTAAGAATTTTAGCATCACTACAGACTTGTATGTGCCACTGAAGACACGTACATAATATAAACTAATGTGCATGCCTCTTTAATGACACATACAAATTTGTAGAGATGCTAAAATTCGTAATATATGGCACCTGGCGACATTAGTGCAGTGGCGACTATAGTGTTATTGACGGTAAGATGTTGCCTCTCTACAAGGGCTCCGTCCATTCTTGTATAAATGACTTCCATAATCGATTTTGTGGAAGGGATTTTGTGCACTTACAGAACGCCTTGATCGAGGTGGAGCTACGTATAGGTCGTCTCATCATTTCTTCTCTCGTTTGACACTCTTGGTTTCTTCAGTGCTGCTTCCTACCATGCACTACTTTCTAGGAAGTTACAACCCTTCCAAATATATGAATCGCCCATACATGTCTCACCATTCCACAACGCCACTGCTTAGAATCAATTTACACATCCAATCACTGTCCCATCCATTTTACTGACGCAAGAATCAGCAAGTGCCTTCAGTCATCTATCTTCCTGCCAAGCTCGGAAAAAGTGGGCTGTAATCCTTCCTTCACTTTCCCACAAGCTGACTCTTTTCAAGCAAGGGGAAAGTATTATTAAGACATTTTGGAAACTAAATTGAATTTCTGAGCTTTCCAACTTTCTTCTTTTCCTGCCTGAGCTGTACTTAGTGGCGTCCCCCTCCTCTGAATATTGTTCCTTGGTCAATTTCATTTCATGCAGACACACACACACACGCACGACACCACCACGCACACACACACACACACACACACACACACACACACACACACACACACACACACACACACACACACACACACACACACACACAGACACACACACACACCAGAGAGAGAGAGAGAGAGAGAGAGAGAGAGAGAGAGAGAGAGAGAGAGAGAGAGAGAGAGAGAGAGAGAGAGAGAGAGAGAGAGAGAGAGAGAGAGAGAGAGAGAGAGAGAGAGAGAGAGAGAGAGAGAGAGTCAGTCAGTCAGCCAGTCAGTACCCACCTAGTCATGAGTCTTCCTGGGTTTCTCGTCTGCCTTGAACCCGTCAGTGAAGGGCCGCAGGAAGCCTCGTTGCCATGGCAGGAGGGGCGTGGGTGAGCAGCTCCCGCCCATTTCTGTTAGTCACGTGAACATTAATAATGATTTTTTTCACATTCAAGGAATTCGACCAAGAAGCTGTGAATGAGAAAAAAATCCTATCACAGAACTAGACTTGCGCACCGATCTCGATTGGTTGCTTAAAAAATGTATGAATCCCATTTGGACCGCCTTCTATTTCCTGTCATTTCTTTCACCCCGGCCGTCCATGAAAACTGGACCTGTGTGGGCGGGGTCACTGCGCGCCTGGCGGTCATCTGGTCTTGGAAATGTTCTCCGCCAGAACTGATATTTCGGCCATGATTATTGTCTGTTATGAGAAGACTTAATAAATGTGTTCTGCCATGTTTGTAGAGTGGCATGGTAAATATAATGCCTACACTCTCAGAAATAAGGGGTATATTAAGGGTAGAATTGTTACATCGCACCATCACTACCCTTTTTAAACCCTATGTCCAGGCTGGAGGGTAGATGCTGCCGATTATACCCTTCATCTACCCTTTATCTACCCTTTTTAGACGAGAGGAATGAGAAGGGTATATTTGGGGTTGGAAAAGGGTATATTTGGGGCTTGAAAAGGGTATATTTGTAAGGGTAGAAAAAGGGTAGCAGTATTTCATCACTACAAACACCCTTTTTCTACCCTTTTCCTGCCCTTCTTTTTTAAGAGTGTACCCCAAAAACATTGAATTCGTGCTATAAACGTGGTGATAAAGTATTAATTGCTCGAAAAAACGTCCGCCATTGTCGTGACGTCACAACAGGTACAGGCGAATTATATTAACTACCCGGAGTGCAGCAAAAAAAGCGCTTGCGAATCATGTCCAACCGCAGTAGTAAACGGACGGAAATTATCTTTTGTCAAAGTTATTTTCAAGGAACATTATCCTTCGTCGTTATCCTAGAGTCCTTTCCCTTTCTTTTCGTCTACTTCCGGTCGTCCTCCTCGTCTTCTCTTCGTACTCCTTTCCTTCTCCTGCAGGACATTCCCCTCCTCCTCCTCTGATCCTCCCGTCACAGCCTACCCTCACTCTCCACTCCGGTGTGACGGCATGGAAGATCCGCCGTGACGGTTGATCCAGAACATGCGCAGAATTTAGTGTTATTAATACTAACCTAACCTAACCTAACCTAACCTAACCTAACCTAACCTTACCTTACCTAACCTAACCTAACCTAACCTAACCTAACCTTACCTTACCTTACCTTACCTTACCTTACCTTACCTAACTTAAAATAACTTAAAATACCGCCCTAGAGCGTGATATTTGGTCCGAGTAACACCCGCGTCGTCCGTTTGTTTACTTACATGCACCGAGTTCTGCACCAACCGTCAGGGTGGACCTTCTATACCGCCACACCGGCATCCTCACCGCCTTCACTTCTTCCACTCACGAATCAAACCTCATAGAAAATAATGACATCGTCTGAAATATAGAACGTCGGCAATGTATAGAATTTCTCTCCTGGTATGTGTACATGTTCGCCAATGGAAAGTTATTTTTCCATTCGTTTCGACTGAAAGGCGCCGCTTTACAAATTACCGACATCCGTCACCAATTGGTTATGCTGTAGGTACTAATAACATGATTGTCAGACTTGTTAGAAAACCGACCTTTTCTTTACCCTTTGCTGTCTAACTGAGAGAAAACTTGACTAAACTTTCACACGATGAGCCGCCTCGGTCCTGCAGGGTACGTGGGGTCGCGAGTCTTCGGGGAGGCGCCGTTCGTGACCAGTGAACACCAGGAACCAGCGCTGCCTGCTGGGTTTCTCTTTTCACCAACATCGCGTCGGGTCGCGGGTCAGCGTGATGCTTCGGCCGGGAGGGGGATGAGCGTTTGGCTGAAGGGCACTTTTAGAACGCTCAGGGAACACGCACACACACACACACACACACACACACACACACACACACACACACACACACACACACACACACACACACACACACACACACACACACACACACACACACACACACACACATACACATACACACACACACACCACACACACACATACACATACACACACACACACATACACATACACATACACACACACACACACACACAGCAGTGAATGGGTACCGGGTGTTAGCTGGGGGTTTGTGACTCGCCTCCCGGGGTGATGATTTTGACCATCATAAAGCACTAAGGATGAATGATAAAATGTAGCTATGGAGACGGGGCCATACGAGTGTAGCTCAGGCCCTGTAAAAATGCAACTACATGAACACACACACACACACACACACACAGACACAGACACAGACACAGACACAGACACACACAGACACAGACACACACACACACACACCGGAAGGGACAGCTGCCCACAAGTAGCGTCTTCGTGGGTCTGGGGGAATATGGCTTTCGGCTTATCATGCTGTCATTTGCGAGGGAGTGAAATTCTGAAACCTAAGTAAAATTCGTCACCAATCTGGCGTGGAGAAAAAAAAAAAAAAAAAACAATGCCACAAAAAGTGGTTTTCCCTGTCCCTAGGGAGCCGCTCATCCACGGGAATAAGCACGCAGTGACGGTGGAAAGCGTCGTTAAAACCCTACAATATGACGGAGGTCAGGGTCGGGCATGCAGGAATAACCAACCATTTGAAGTATTACGTAGGCCATCGTGGAACCTGTAAGCGGCTACCCCGAGAGGGAGAGGGAGTGGAGGGGCAGTGGGAGGCACATTGGCCAACGCTGCCTGGCCGCCAAGGACATCAGGTAGCATTTAATACCTTCAGTGGAGGAGCGACACTCCCTCTTGCTCTTGAATCAGCGGCCAGCCAGACAAGCAGTCACACTCGCCCTGACACACGCAGGACCTGCCATGCTCCCTCTGAAGGACAGGCGGCTCCTCATCAGAGTTGCCTGCGTGTTGGGTGTGTGCGTGTGTGTGTGCGTGTGTGTGTCAGTGTGGGCTGTGACTAGTCGACCAGAGAGTCTCTGTCGGAATGTGACCCTGGAACCCTTGCGCCAAGACACCACCGCCGGGGCGCCCCGCACCGCCACCACCGCCGCGGGCCACCCGCAGCCTCGCGGGGCAGCGGAATGTTCACTTCAGAGTGGTGAGAGCCTACCCCTTCCATCCACACGCCTACCTTCAACCTGCCCCTAACACCCTCCTCCACACCTCCATCACCCTCAGTCCCCCCCCCCCAACTCCCTCTCTTCTCCCTTTCCTCTCCCATGCCACATAACCCCCCGCCTCCCCCTCCATCTGTCCCCCCCCACCGCGGCGCTCCATTCTCACACATCTTTTTGCATACGGTACTTTTGATTACTAGGGGCAAGCACGTATCCGGTTTATGCATGTAAAGGGAGAGAAGGAGGGTTTTTTGTGTTTGTGTGTGTGTTGTGTGTGTGTGTGTGTGTGTGTGTGTGTGTGTGTGTGTGTGTGTGTGTGTGTGTGTGTGTGTGTGTGTGTGCACCGTTAGACGCGTTTTCAACCTTCCTGTGGTCTCCAGTTTCCAGTTCCTCTCATTATTCTTTTATTTTCCTAACACTCACTGGATCTCCTTCACCCACCCCCACATACTCTCTCTCTCTCTCTCTCTCTCTCTCTCTCTCTCTCTCTCTCTCTCTCTCTCTCTCTCTCTCTCTCTCTCTCTCTCTCTCTCCCTCTCTCTCTCTCTCTCTCTCTCTCCCGCTCTCTCTCTCTCTGTGGCGTCTCGTCCATAGGCACTGAAGAACTCCAGCACCCTAAAATGTTCACCCGATATACCTGTTTAAAATAATGTTTATTCAGGTTTCAACTTGTACAAGAAAGTTAATACTATCATCAATAATGCCTAAACTTAATGTCCACGGCCATCCTCTCATTCCTTTGTAAAAATCTCTGTAAGTGGAACTAACTTAGGCCGGGTTCACACGAGACACTTTTTAATGGTCAGTGGCCGCCACAAGAAAATGGTCAAAATAGAACACGCATCTCTATGGCTGCATGCACACGGGACACTTTTTTGTGGCGACCATTTTTTGTTGCGGGCACTTTTTGTGGCGGCCACTGACCATTAAAAAGTGTCTCGTGTGAACCCGGCCTAACTCCTGTGACAAGTCAAACAGTGCAGGGCTTGACACTTTTTGTTCAATATCTTAAAACTAGGCATTCTAGGGTTGGAACTTATTTTTCAATATCTTAAAACTTCAGCCATTACCTTGAAAACTTGGAAGAAAACAAATGAAAAAGTATAAAATTTTGAAGAAAATTATATATTTATGTCGGAAAAGTAAAAATATAAAAGAGAGAGAGAGAGAGAGAGAGAGAGAGAGAGAGAGAGAGAGAGAGAGAGAGAGAGAGAGAGGGGAAATCTGTCAAATAGTGTGTTTTATCTATGTAAGGTAAAAATATGAGAGAGAGAGAGAGAGAGAGAGAGAGAGAGAGAGAGAGAGAGAGAGAGAGAGAGAGAGAGGGGATCTGTCAAATAGTGTTTCTGTTTTATCTATGTAAGGTAAAAATATAGTAGATATTACGTTCCTTGTAATATATATTGATGGCTAGCAACTATAATGTTTTTTATTTATTTATTTATTTTATCCTCTTTTTACCCAAGAACTCGTTGTCTTGTATTTACGGAATAACCTGGAAAATTGACTTGACATTTCATTGGTTTACTAAAGGTATATGAAAATTTAGTTATTATTATTGGTTTCAGTTAACAGTTAATGAGTTAAGACATTACTTTACATACAGCAAATAAACTAGCTCATATAAATAATGTAGTTACAGTATTAAAAATGAATAAGTCTTCCCTCTTCTGTAAAAAAAAGACTCGTTTTCTCTTACGTAAGGTAGCACCACAGAGTCGGTAGAACAAAGAAACAAAAATTTGTAAAGTTAATTACTAAACTAATGAGGCTAATTTAGTTATTACAAAACAAAAAAAAGGCCATTACTAAAATAATCTATTTATACAATGAACATGCATTAGTCATCTATTGTGAAATATTTTTGCTGATTTGGGTTGACCTTGAAAGATTTTGGCAACCCACTTACTGCGTTTTTGTTTACAACGCTGAAATCGCTGACTCTCGCCACCACAGACTGAATACCAAATAACTATTGCAGCACTATAACGTTATACTTTGTCTTATATGCATTTCTTATCATTATATCCATTACTCTTATATTCATGTCTCTATCTCGACGTCCTTGTGTAACATTGCTTACTTCCATATCTACTTATCTTTCTTCGCCGCTGTTGCCTCGTATGTATAATTTCTCCTTCAACCCTGGCCCATATAAATACTTCATAGATTTGCTTCATATCACTAAACTTCCCATTCTTGTCCTATCTATGCTCGACGCCCCAATATTCTGTCATACCTCAGTAGACAGGTAGTTAGTGCGGAGTCATTAGGGAGCTTTAAAAGGAGGCTGGATAATTTCATGGATGGGGATGAAAGCTGGCTGTAGGTAGTGTTAAGTAACAGGAACTACCACGTGTAGGTCTCGCAGCCTCTTGTAGCTTCCTTGTGTTCTTATGTTCTCATGTTCTTACACCCAGTACGTGTTAGTGACTTCTCGTGTCCCAACAGATACATGCACGTCGGGCTACTCCAAGTACGGGGGGCAGTGCTACAAGGTGCTCAAGACAGACACACCCACAGACTTCACGTCCGCCCAGAGACAGTGAGTCCATCATCCTACTTTACGTTCCCTTTTATATTACAGTAATTATTGTTATCATCACTTCCCTTATTACTTGAAGTTATTAAGTATGTCAATGTTTATCAATAGTTCACTCTAGTTCACGTATCAAGTATCAAGTTATCACCCGTCACTCATTCATCCATCCATCCATCTGCTCCTCCAGTGTTCATCAATATCCTTGTCCAATACCTATCCATCCACCTGATCCCTAAATATCTATCCACCTGAGCCCTAAGTATCTATCCACCTGAGCTCTAAGTATCTATCCACCTGACCTCTAAATATCTATCCACCTGATCCCTAAATATCTATCCACCTGATCCCTAAATATCTATCCACCTGATCCCTAAATATCTATCCACCTGACCTCTAAATATCTATCCACCTGATCCCTAAATATCTATCCACCTGATCTCTAAGTATCTATCCACCTGACCTCTGAATATCTATCCACCTGACCTCTAAATATCTATCCACCTGACCTATAAATATCTATCCACCTGACCTCTAAATATCTATCCACCTGTTACTCAAATGTGTATTCTCACTCTACTAATGATAACCTTTAGATATTACTTACTTGTTAATTGTCGTTTAAACTATAACAAACACTGTGTTAGTCTTTACATTATTTTCTCATCTTCACTCTAATAAATTTTTTCCACACTTCCACCCTTGATCCTTCCCTTCAATAAAAAAAAAAATGGCAATGGAAATGAGGAAAGGTAAAAAAAAACAAGAACACATGACATATAATCAAGATGAAAAGAAGTCAAATCATGAAATCTATACTCGCCGCACGTTAAGTTGGCGAAAATTGTGCCCCTTCACTCCCCCCTTCCGAACGCACGGGATTGGCTGAGGTGTTGGGTGTTGGGGCTTTAGGGCGGAACCATAGGAGTAGGGCATTCTCACCCAACACCCAACACCTCAGCCAATCCCTTGCGTTCGGAAGGGGGAGGTAGGAGGCCCCATTTTCGCCAACTTAACGTGCGGCTAGTATATAAAGTGGCAGAGTGGAGTAGAAGATAGGGATAAGAGTGATAAGATAATGGATACATAGAGAGTGTATAAGGATTATGTTACGACTTCCATACATGTTTGTGCTAGACAGAGATGGGTTAGGACAGTGTAGCCTACATATGCGAGGAGATAAAACCCGGATAGGCTGAGAGGAAGGCGGGCTGTGCTAGATACAGATAGGTTAGGACAGTGTACATATGTGAAGAGATAAGACCCGGATAAGCTGAAGGGAAGGCGGGCTGTGCTAGATACAGATAGGTTAGGACAGTGTACATATGTGAAGAGATAAGACCCGGATAGGCTGAAGGGAAGGCGGGCTGTGCTAGATACAGATGGGTTAGGACAGTGTACATATGCGAGAAGATAAAACCCGGATAAGCTGAAGGGAAGGGGGGCAATCAGGGTGACAGTGTCTATGTGAAGAGATACACGGATAGTGAGGGAAGGTGGGCTGTGTAGATACAGATAGGGGACAGGTATATGCGAGAGATAACCGGATAAGGTGAGAGGAAGGGGTTGTAGGTGTTATGGAGGCTGGTTTGGGAGGGTGAGGGGAAAGGCGGAGGTCAAGGAGGTTTGGATTAGATGGTAGGGAGGGGGAGGAGCGGAGGAGGAGAAAGGGAGGCCCGAGGTCGTATAAAAAGATTAAGGTTTATCGGCTCGTCCGCATATTGCCGTTCTCTGGAATAGTGTGTGGTAAGGGGGATGTCTCTAGCCAATCACCGTTGTCCAAGGTCGTGACGTCATATGGGGGTTGGAGCTTAACCCCTTGAGGCCCAGAACGTAATTTTCATTGTAATATAACCACCATTCGATGATTTTAATGAACATCAGCAATATTATATAGATATGACCTGTTTAATATCCTTGTCCATTAGGTAATTTGGTTTATTTAGTTACTTTTTCGTAGTTTTATGGCTAATAACAGACGATTTCATATAGCAAAGGAAAGATCTGGGCGTGAAGGGTTAAGTTAGGAGCTGGGTTTTAGTCTGTGTTTTATTTAATATCATTTATTTAGTCTAGATTATGTTAGGATGGGTTAGGTTAGGTTAGGTTAGGCTGGGTTAGATTAGGTTAGGTTAGGTTGGGTTAGGTTAGGTTGGGAGTTGGTTAGGTTGGGTTAGGTTAGGCTAGGTTAGGTTAGGTTGGGAGTTGTTTGGGTTAGGGTTAGGTTAGGTTATGGTAGGTTAGGTTAGGTTAGGGTTAGGTTAGGTTATGGTAGGTTAGGTTAGGCTAGGTTAGGTTATGTTGGGAGTTGTTTAGGTTAGGGTTAGGTTAGGTTAGGTTATGGTATGTTAGGTTAGGTTAGGTTAGGTTAGGTTAGGTTAGGTTATGGTAGGTTAGGTTAGGTTGGGTTAGGTTAGGCTAGGTTAGGTTATGTTGGGAGTTGTTTAGGTTAGGGTTAGGTTAGGTTATGGTAGGTTAGGTTAGGGTTAGGTTAGGTTAGGTTAGGTTAGGGTAGGTTAGGTTATGGTAGGTTAGGTTAAATACGGGAAACGAGTAATATGCGGCCTGCCTTGCTCTCCCACCTGTCTCCCTCCCGGCGTCACGCATTATAAAGATGATGACGTAATGCCATGAATATGTTTCCAGTCAATTCTTACCTGTCAATTCTTACCTGTCAATTCTTACCTGTCAATTCTTACCTGTCAATTCTTACCTGTCAATTCTTACCTGTCAATTCTTACCTGTCAATTCTTACCTGTCAATTCTTACCTGTCAATTCTTACCTGCCAATTCTTACCTGCCAATTTTACTGTCAATTCTACACTTCAATCTTACCTTTAATTCTTAACCCTTCAATTCTACCTGTCAATTCTTACCTGTCAATTCTTACCTGTCAATTCTTACCTGTCTCCCAATGTGTCCTTTACTTTATATTACACTCACTTTACCACTTTATAATTCCACTTTATATTCCACTCACTTTACTCACTTTATAATTTACCACTTTATAATTCCACTTTATATTCCACCCACTTTACTCACTTTATAATTTACCACTTTATAATTCCACTTTATATTCCACTCACTTTATTTACTTTATAATTTACCACTTTATATTCCACTCACTTTACCACTTTATAATTTACCACTTTATATTTCCACTTTATATTCCACTCACTTTAGTCACTTTATAATTTACCACTTTATAATTCCACTTTATATTCCACTCACTTTACCACTTTATAATTTACCACTTTATAATTTACCACTTTATATTTCCACTTTATATTCCACTCACTTTACCACTTTATAATTTACCACTTTATAATTTACCACTTTATAATTCCACTCACTTTACCACTTTATAATTTACCACTTTATAATTCCACTTTATATTCCACTCACTTTACTCCACTTTATAATTTACCACTTTATAATCCACTTTATATTCCACTCACTTTACTCACACTTTATAATTTACCACTTTATAATACCACTTTATACTCCCCTCACTTTACCACTTTATAATTTACCACTTTATAATTCCACTTTATATTCCACTCACTTTATTCACTTTATAATTTACCACTTTATATTCCACTTTATATTCCACTAACTTTATTCACTTTATAATTTACCACTTTATATTCCACTCACGTTCCCTCCACTGCCCTTTTCCTCCCTGGCACCTGTTTTTCGTCTTTGTTTCCTCGCTTACCTTTTGCTGCTCACTTTCACCTTGAAGCCCCCCACCCCCCCTTCCCTTTCCTCTGCCCCTTCCCTTTACCCCCCCTTCCCTTGCCCCCCCTTCCCTTGCCCCCCCATGCCCTTGCCCCCCATTCCCTTGCCCCCCTCCATTTCTTACTTCAACGGGTAAAGTCATCAATAATGTGTTATCATCCCGTCATCTTGTTCATATTTTTTGCTATTTGAATAAGAGATCTATTTTTTGCCTTTTCATCCAGTTCCTTGAAATGATAATAATAATGATGATGTGAATAGTGATAATGATAATGATGATGATGATTATAGTAATGATGATACAATGATTTTAATAGTAATGAAAAATAATGCTAGCTTAATTATTGGTTTAATAATGATAATAACAATGATAATAGTAATAAGTATAATTTCAGAATGATAATAATAATAATAGTAATAGTGATAGTAATAATGACAATAATAATGATGATAATAATAATGATAATAATAATGATAATAACAGTAATACAAATATAATGATTAAGAATGACAAAAATAATAATAATAATAATAACAATTATGATAATGCCAATATATAGCCGACGATGATGAAGAAGAATGATGACAATTATGACACAAAATATAAAGCTGACAATAATGATAGTAATAATAATAATAATAATAATAATAGCAATATCATTATCATTGTTATTATCAGCATTATCATATCAGTTTTCATCATACCACTATCATTAGCTACTATTTATATATGTATCATCATAGCAATGTCATAATCTTCAGAACGTTTTATCATATTCAATCTCTTCACCTATGTGTTATCTCTTCACCTATTCATCACCTCATTTCTTTCAACTACTCATCAACTTTCCTGCCTCACATTTCCACCCTCCTCACAACAAAAACTCTTCCCCTACCTATCCTTGTAGCTTCCTTACGTTCTTATATTATGTTCTTATCCTTCACGTGTCAGATTATCCCTTTCCTACTGTCCATTCTCTCATTCCCCTTGCTTTGTACCCTGTCATGCCACCGACCCACTCTCTATCCTCTCATTCCCCTTGCTTGTACCCTGTCATGCCACCGACCCACTCTCTATCCACTCATTCCCCTTGCATTGTATCCTGTCATGCCACCGACACACTCTGTCCTCTCATTCCCCTTGCTTTGTATCCTGTCATCCCTTTCATTCCCCTTGCTTTGTATCATGTCATCCTTCTCATTTCCCTTGCTTTGTATCCTGTCATTCCACCGACCCACTCTCTGTCCTCTCATTCGCCTTGCTTTGTTCCTGTCATCCCACCGACCCACACCTTCTCCTTTTACCTCTCCTTACTCACGCCGTTCCTTCCCGCAGATGCCAAGGGGAGGGCGCAGTGCTGCGGCCAGCGATCCATATTCTGGCTTGGCCCCATGGGACCATCGATCCAGTAGCCCTCATTGGCTCATGTCATAATAATTGTGCTTGTAAAAATGAGTAGTCTAGTCAGCTAGTATAGATGTGAGTAGATGTATGTAGTAGTAGCGAGCTTATAGTGGTAGTAGTATTAGTGGTAGTAGGATGGTGGTAAGTAGTGTATGGGCTGTTACAGTAGTAGTGGTAGTAGTAGTATAGTAGTAGTAGTAGTAGTGTGTAGTAGTAGTAGTAGGTAGTAGTAGTGGTGGTAGTAGTGTATAGTAGTAGTAGTAGTGGTAGTAGTGGTGTAGTAGGGTAGTAGTAGTAGTAGTAGTAGTAGTGGTAGTAGTAGTAGTAGTAGTAGTAGTGGTAGTAGTAGTAGTAGTAGTAGTAGTAGTAGTAGTAATAGTAGTAGTAGTGGTAGTAGTAGTAGTAGTAGTAGTAGTAGTAGTAGTAGTAGTAGTAGTAGTAGTAGTATTGGTGGTGATGGTTCATTCTCAATAAATTCTCAAAACCCTTCACAAAACTTCTTACAGCCTGGTGGCAATAGTTCCCAGTCTCTCTTTCTCCCATTCTCACTCACGGAATGTACCAGAATGTTCATTGTTCATTTTGCTTCATAATATCAAAGTTTTAAGCATTGTATATTTTGTAGACATTGCACTGTGAGGTGATCGAGTCAATAGTCTTGGAGAAACTTACTCGCTTCAGATGTTAGTTGCCCTGACGTCATGGTTGTGAATAAATACCTCAACGCTCGAGAAAAATTTTGTTTTTTGTAATAGTTCAGGAGACATGAGAGCGGTGGAGAAAATTTCACATCGTTGTTTAAATAACGAACATAATATGAAGAAAGTAGAAAGCCACTCCCTTCAATGCAGGTTTGCAAGTCTCCATCCTTTGTGCTCCCTTCTCTCCGCCCTAAGCTACATGAACGAACACGGGGGAGGGAGGCGGTGGCTGAATGGTTATTAGCGCCTGGAAGGGTAAGCTCGAGGTCCCGAATTCGAGTCCCTCCGGCGGCAAAATCTTTCTGGAGTTGCCGGGGCATAGCCGAGTGATGAGTGCATGGAATTTATGTGCTTGAGGTCGTGAGTTCGAATCCCGCCAGAAACAACAACTCATTCTGCAATCGTGAGTGACTGAATACTACCCACATGCTGTCCATCAATCCCACCTTCAACGGCGAGAGTGTCAGATGACAACTGGAGGTGGCATGAGTCTCTAGTCATCACAGGCCTCACTCATAAAAAGATTCCTACTTGCACCGCCACGGGCGTTGGCCAACCTTCACAGCCCTCCAAAAAGCTTACACGATCTATGAGCAGAGACCTTAAGAAAAAAGAACAAACTGTCACCAAGCCTCGCGTTGCATCGGCACCTACACGGTTAGCCTCACCTCTGTGGCATCTGGAGATCATTAGTCGTGGTAGCAATGAAAGCAAGACAGCAGCATAGCCATCATTACCATTCAGTATTGAGAAGAAAACGAGGATGATGAATTTGCCTGATGTTGACTAATCCTGGGACTCTTACCGAAGGCCAAGCACATTCCTCTATGAAGACATTAAGGAAAACTTGAGCAGCCGTATTCATGAATGGATCTCGGTGCTCGCCTTTTCCTCGCCCAAGGAAGCCTTCAGACATCAACAAAGTCTGGCTTTGTTTATATTTGCATAATGAGTAGCTTTGGGACTTTTTGTACCGCTAAAGCAAAGGATAAAAGTGGATGTACGAACAGTAAGGCGTCGCTTGGGTACTACTCATTTGCATTTTTTGTAACCCTTGGTGCAGAGGTGAACAAGAATCCCGTCACGCAGCAAGCAAGACCGGCCGTGACACTCAAGTTTACAGAGGGCTAGAAAAAAAATCTGAATTTCACCTCACATCTCTCACTACTTCCGCCTTGAGTGTTCTCCGTGTCGTTGCCGTCACTGCACCACAACGCTGACTCACGCTGGCGACGTGCCCTGCCGTTGCTCCAGCACCATGGTACAAAAACCTTGGAGGTTGACAAAAACCTTCGCCGCTACTGAGGCTTGGCGGGCAAGATCAAGGAAATCATGACGTGACATCTTGGCTATTCTTTTATCTTTTTTTTCTTAGCCATTTTTACTTGCCCTTACGTGTTACTCTTGGAATTGAATCACTCATCGCCGTTTTCTTCATATGAGTGTTTCTTACAGCCACCATCAGTTCTCCCGTAACTTTCTCTGTTCCTTTCACTCCACCAACACTCTCCAAGGCTTCAATACTTGCTTGAGGATCCACCAAGACGATAAGCGTACGACTCACCACAGGATCTTTTTATTTTATTTTATCCATATGTAGAACCAAAATGGTGTTCTGTTGTTGTTATTGTTTTTCCTATGTGCTTTCAATGAGGTATTCACTCTCTACTTGTGACCTGAGGCAGACTAGATAGTAGATAGAGACAGTAGACATGAGATAGTAGCCTAGAAATGACTGGTTTGTCCCTATTTTTTCGTGTGTGTTTGTCGGTGCAGCCCTTTCCGTGTTGGGGTGCAGTGCGGGGTGCCCACTGACCCCTGTTGTCTTGCAGGAATGGCTGCGACTCTCCCGCCAACTGGCTGTACGCTGACGGTAGCAGCTGCGAGAACAACAACTTCTGTGACTGGCTATCGGTGAGTGGCTCCTGTTTTTCTATCGGAATTCACCAAGCAAACATCAAGTCATGCCATCATCGAGAGTACAACACATTCTACACTTCCTTGTACTCATACGAACCACATGAAGATCAGCCAGTTCGCTATAGTTATTATATTCAATAAATCATCATGCATCTATTTTTTACCCATCCGTCCAATGAAACGTGACGACATCTAGTCAAAGCCACATGCACGAAAGGCTCAGTGCAACAAAGACATTCCTAAAGTACTTGTTCTAATAGATAATTTTGATAAACCGTCACGTGAACATAAGGTGCAGGCTAACGCGGCGGCATAAATGGCTCCCCAGACACCTAGCTCACTATGGTGGTGGTGTGGCTATCGAGGCTCACGGCTCTGAGGCCCTTCCGCCACTGCCCACTGCATCATTGACTCTTATAACTACATTACTAGCAGAAAAATCATGCGAGGCGAATCCCACACGATAACAAAGCATAGTAGTCTATTCAACCCCTTTCCTCTCTTAATAGCTAAGTCAGCAAATCCACTCAAGGTTCATCATATGCTATTACAGTTGCTATCAGAATGTTATAGCCAAAGTATTGTTATTCAGATTGTTCCGAAATAGGAAACCTTTTACAGTGATTTACTATTTTCATCACTGTTATGGTTTACTTGTGGCGACTGTGATTATAGATAACAGACACTGCAACATGTTATGTCGCACAGCTTAAGGCATGCATTACGTCCTTGTGTTGGAAGAGGCGGGAGAACCACTCACGTCTACTGAGTCCTGCTAATGTCGTGTTTAGGCAATGCGCCAATATATTTTGCTTCCTGAATGCTAACACCTAAATGTCTGAGGTTTTGTTATCATTATCACGTCTGCCTGACTCATTGTCTCGCATGTAAAATTGGACGTTCTCATAAAAAACGATGCAATGATTTAAGATCAAATGTGTCGCTGTTGGTAATCACTTGAATCACTTCCCGGGTGTCGAGGGATGACCACGTGCCGATACAGGGTTGTAGACAGGCAGACGCAGTGGGTCTCCTCGAGGATAGGACACCGTGGCTGAAAGTTTGGAGGAAAGTGACTGTGCTGCTACTTCTTGGGTCTCCTGCTGGCAGTTCGTGAAGGGACAAGGAATGAGGAGGCTCTACGCGTTTTCATTCCCTCCACAATGCTAAATATCACCACCATATCAAGGTTTCCATTCCACCTCATCATCCAAATTAGACCTTTCATTATGTATACGAGTACGTGAAGCCTGGGAGTGGGTGGGCTCAGCGCGGTGTTATGGAATGCACGAACACCAGCTGCTTGAAGTAACTGACATTATCATCCAACACAATGAATTAGTGAGCCAGCACGTGTTATTTTCTTTCTCAGTTTCTCTTTTAAAGTTAATCCGGAAAGGGTGACTCAAGCAATGTCAAAAGAACACTGCCAGAAGAGTTCAAAGCTGCGCCGCCTTGAACTATTGTGATGCCCCTCGCTCAGTGGGCTTGTAGATCGCATGTAGCCTAGGTACTGTTAATATCGTGTTACTATTACCCAACCACGACTGCTCCAAATCCATAGCTTGGACTGTGCATGTGCTCCGTAAAAGAGTTTCGGCTCATCGGACCGTTATGTTCACATACGTATACCTCATTTTTTTCTCAGACACTACTGTCAATTATGTCGTGAGTAATAAAATATATCAGATATCAGTGCAGGAAGCGTGAAGGCGGTCCATCAAGGCTCGTCCGGCGGGTTATTACTGAAGGACATGTTTTAAGATGAACAATGAGAACCTGATCCACCTGGCCAACCAAGCGTCAGTCCTCCAAACGGGCTTTCATAAGAACATAAGAACGTAAAAAAATAAGGAAGCTACAAGAGGCCGTGAGACCTGCACGTGGTAGTTCCTGTAAACCATATATAGTTCCTCCCTTCCATGTGTAGAAAACTATATCAAGATGAAGTTTATTAGAAAATGACTGAAACTATGAATAGGCTACACAGAAATGCAAAATGTCCTTCATCACCACCTGACACCTTCACGTGATAGCCTTCCTCTCCCTCACCTCACTGCCTCAATACCTCATATCCTCAAACTCACTACCGTCAATAACACTATAGTCGCCACTGCACTAATGTCGCCAGGTGAATTTTATAGGCGAATATTACGAATTTTAGCATCACTACAGATCTGTATCGTGCCACTGCAGACACGTACATAATATAAACTACTGTGCATGCCTCTTCAATGGCACATACACATTTGTAGTGATACTAAAATTATATAATATATGGCGGCTGGCGACATTAGTGCTGTGGTGACTAGTGTTATTGACGGTAAAGATGTCGACTTCATAACATGCCGCACATTGTCATTCCCTGCTATTGCATTCCTTCCTTCACCCACTGTTAGCATTCCTATAACTCATTCCCTTTCTCTTCCTTTCCATATATTTTCCATTATCCTTGTATCTTAAGGTCTCATGCTTAAAATGATGCCTATGTTTACCTGATAATAGGGTTAACTATGATAAAATACAGCTGAAATTTAGAAGAAGCGTAGTATTCCCTTCTCCTGGCATCCAATATCAGTCGGTAACCAGCAAGGGGTCAGGAAATTTCACCTTGTTAAAAAAAACCCACAGAGTATAATCCTTCACGTATCTCCACAGGGCGGCTCCACCAACGAATGGAACGCCCTGCCCACCAGCCTCTACGGAGCCTCCATCGCCGCTATGCTCGACGACTTCCCCGACACTCCTATCGGTACAAACTGCAGCCCTACCCCGCCGACCACACCCTCCAGTACATGATCTGCCAAAAAGCCGGTACGTTATCGCCTCTCTTCTCACTTTTACTGGATTCTCGCTTCTCTCTCTCTCTCTCTCTCTCTCTCTCTCTCCTCTCTCTCTCTCCCCTCTCCTCTCTCTCTCTCTCTCTCTCTCTCTCTCTCTCTCATCTCTCATCTTCTCTCTATCTCATCTCTCTTCTCTCTCTCATTCTATCTATCTCTCTCATCTCTCTTCTCTCCTTCTCTCTCTCTCTCTCTCCCTCTTCTCTCATCTATCTATCTATCTACTTATCCTATAAAGCTACATCTCCTACCATCAAGTCATTGTTGATGATTTGGACTAATGCCTAAAAGGGTAAGTGCCACCATCAGAGGTCATATGGACTATGGCAAGCATATAAAGGTCGGGTTAGAATAGTGAACGTGAGGAAGGGCAAAGAACGGAATGTTACAGCAGGATGGTTACCTAGATCAGATGTAGGATGTGCATTTGTTAGAGGAAGGAGGTTACATTTTCCAGGGAGAAGGAGGAATGTCTCTCATTGTGTACACGAAAGCTGAATCTTCAAATTAGTCTGCCTTAGTTTGTTCTAGTTTTTGCTTCGTGAAAGAAAACGTAGTTGAAGGGATGACTTGTGTATAAAGAACCGAATGTGACATTTTTTATGAGAAACTCGAGCTAGCTGATCGGTATTGAAAGGTAAACAGACAGACATTCAACAAGACAATGCTAATAACTCTGCTTCACGTATATTATTAAGGGAACTGGAGCAAGGAGTGAAGGAGCTATAGTGATGATATATAAATGACCAATAAAGACAAGGAAATAAAATGGAATAACTCAAATAACACAGGGAAGAGAAGCTGTGAAGAAATCTGGCGCCTCCACGAATTGAACTAATAATCAAATCAATCGCTTGAGTCTTTATGTTTATAGAATGTGAAGATAGGAAGTTAGTGGATGGCAAATCACGTCTTTTAGTTCAAAGCTTAGTAAACATATCGATAGGAAACTGCAATCCTGGATACTGCAGTGCTAATTCAAATGATCAAGCAGTAGTATTTGATTCATAGTGTCTCTCTCTCTCTCTCTCTCTCTCTCTCTCTCTCTCTCTCTCTCTCTCTCTCTCCTCTCTCTCTCTCTCTCTCTCTCTCTCTCTCTCTCTCTCTCTCTCTCTCTCTCTCTCTCTCTCTCTCCGTGTTATCTCTCTCTCTCTCTCTCTCTCTCTCTCTCTCTCTCTCTCTCTCTCTCTCTCTCTCTCTCTCTCTCTCTCTCTCTCTCTCTCTCTCTCTCTCTCTCTCTCTCTCTCTCTCTCTCTCCTCACTCTCTCTCTTCCTCTCTCTCTCTCTTCTCTCTCTTCCTCCTTCTCCCAGTTTCTATTCCTCTCCTTCCTCCCTTTCCGTCATTTGAGTATAGATTTATTTTTTAGATCCCAGAATTATCACACCATTACATCACCTCCATCGTGTCTCCGTCTCTGAACCTCCATATCTCCCTTACCTCCTTGCCTTATAATCTAGTCTCCTAGTCTTTTACGCCATCCTACCTTCATATCTCTTTATCTCGTCTAACTGTCTTTTCACTCGCTCCTAACTTGACTCGCCTTCCTTATCTCCTTCATTAGCTAGCCTCACCTGAGCCACCTTCCCTCCCTCACTATCTTACGCCCTGTGGTTTTTTCTTCGCCCTGCAGCCGACAGCACCGAGCACCTGAAGCCAAGGAGACTGCAAGTGAACGAGCGTCTCTCTAATGTTGCGTTGACGTGGAACAGACCGGCCTGCAAGGGTGACGTTACATCCTACATCCTGGTGCTCCTCGGCGGCACTGCATCTTACGACACCGAGATGAAGGTGAGAAGGCAGAACCGGCCACCATATTCCCCAACGCTATGCCAGGATGTGGTTTCAGAGTGAAGACGATTGGCTGTAGCTCCGAAACTAACCATAGGATTTTCTCGTAAATACCCTCATTGTGATTCCCACGCAAAGTTACTGTAGATTAAATGGTAACCTAATCACCCTAACCGTAACCTAACGTAACTTAACCTGACGTGTTCAAGAGTAAACGCGACATACTGTTCTAGAAAACGGGTATATGTAACCGGGGAGGTGGTGGTGCGTGGTGGTGGTGGTGCGTGGTGTCCCGTGGTGTCAAGGGAAGGGGACGTTGTTATGGTTGGTCACTACAGAAGAGATAGGTATTACAGGACACTGGTGGAGGTGATCAGTGACGGAGCTACTTGGACACTAATGAAGCTTGAGCCTCAGATCAGATCCCCTAATCGCGAAAGTGCCCGGAATCAACTTTTTTTTTATTATTGAGTTTATCAAGAAAATTGCTGCAGTTTTTCTGAAGTGTTTGTTATTGTAATAAAGCTTTTTGTGATCGAATAATGAGCCAGTTGGTTAAAGTACACAATATCGACCTAAGAATATGCTCTTAGACCCATTTCATACGTCGAAAGGTCCCTATATAAGAAGAACAAATTTCTCGAGGGCTTGCAGCGCCCCAAATCCCCGGCTGTTTGGCGTCACTGAGCTCACCAGAATCTATTAACGATAATCTATCATGGAGCAACCCCATTAACACGGTTACCCATAACTCGTGGCTGATGGGAAGGGACTCACTGCATTACCCCATTCTCAAGGGCTCCACCCACCACCCATCGCCGCCCTTTCTCCGCCCTTTAATCCCCGAGGTCTTTACAAGGGCACCAAAGCCCATTGAACCTTGCTGTATGTTGCCTTAGTGCTGCTGGCTGCCAAGGGTTCCTCTTAATAGTACAAGCGCCACGACCACAGAAATGGGAGTCCGCCACTGAAGGGGATTGTGAAATGGATACACTGAGGGATACAGAACAGGAAGAGATCAGCTTGTGGAGGATAATAACGTGAGAGATAGGCCGTATTCGTAGTCACATACCATCATTGTACGTGGTCATTGTTCACTTTTTGTCTTGTCCTAATTAAATCAATATGTCATGCCAGCTCTGTTGTGATTGCAATAGGAGTACTGTAGGATTGCTCTAGTACTTTCCATGGCAGCTACAAGATCTCTGTTGTGATTGCAATAGGAGTACTGTAGGATGGCTCTAGTACTTTCCATGGCAGCTACAAGATCAAGTGAATAATTTTGACTGAGTAGAAATGGAACAAAATCATAGCAATTACCACGAGCAATCAGGGTATGTGACTACGAATACGAGCAATAGGCCTATGTGAGCCAAGACTTGAAGAAATGAAGATTCGTTTGAGACAAAAAAAAACAGAATAAGAGAGAGAGAGAGAGAGAGAGAGAGAGAGAGAGAGAGAGAGAGAGAGAGAGAGAGAGAGAGAGAGAGAGAGAGAGAGAGAGAGAGAGAGAGAGAGAGAGAGAGAGAGAGGCTGACTATCAAATAAGAACGGTAATTAGTCATCCAATTAGACCTATAAATCTTCAGTACTAATGAAGTCCTACAAGGGATAACTGACGGCAACTGTCAATTAAGCTGTCGTAAGGATAACTAATGATCTCAGTGGCTTTATGGGTCAACATGGAGGAGTCAGGGAAGTAGGAAAGGAAAAGGAAGGAGATACGGAGAGGAAGGAATGGGAGAGAGAAGAGAGAGAGAGAGAGAGAGGCTACCTGTGTTAATAAGGAAAGGATGCAGTGTATGTGTGTGTGTGTGTGTGTAGGGGTCATGGTCAGAGCTATAGAAGATGTTTTCGTAGTGGACTAACTGTGTTGTTATGTAACTTGGTTGTGTAAAATTGAAGCAGAGAGCAAGTTATTACCAAATTATTAGAAGAGTGTTTCATTACAAATAGTTCAGGCGAGGAGTGTTTTGGGCTGACTGGTGGGTTGGAAGTCATTATATAAAGCGAGTAGTGTTGTTGCATGATGGTTTGGTTGTTGTAAGGAGTTTAGGTGAGCAGTGTAGTTGTTGTACCACGATGGTTTGGGCGTTTTAGGTTGTTTAGGTGAGCAGTGTAGTTGTTGTACCACGATGGTTTGGTTGTTTTAAGGAGTTTAGGTGAGCAGTGTAGTTGTTGTACCACGATGGTTTGGGCGTTATAAGGAGTTTATATGAGCAGTGTAGTTGTTGTACCACGATGGTTTGGTTGTTTAAGGAGTTTATATGAGCAGTGTAGTTGTTGTACCACGATGGTTTAATTGTTCGAGTTTGGTGACCAGTGTAGTTGTTTACCCGAGTTTGGTTGTTTTAAGGAGTTTAGTGAGCAGTGTAGTTGTTG
>JACEEZ010023127.1:343509-358509 GCA_016584305.1 Chionoecetes opilio
TACTGGTGTGGTGGTATGGTGACGCCCTGCTGGTGTGGTGGTATGGTGACGTCCTGCTGGTGTGGTGGTACGGTGACGTCCTGCTGGTGTGGTGGTATGGTGACGCCCTGCTGGTGTGGTGTTACAGTGACGCCCTGCTGGTGTGGTGGTATGGTGACGCCCTGCTGGTGTGGTGGTATGGTGACGCCCTGCTGGTGTGGTGTTATGGTGACGCCCTGCTGGTGTGGTGTTACGGTGACGCCCTGCTGGTGTGGTGTTACGGTGACGCCCTGCTGGTGTGGTGTTATGGTGACGCCCTGCTGGTGTGGTGTTATGGTGACGCCCTGCTGGTGTGGTGTTACGGTGACGCCCTGCTGGTGTGGTGTTACGGTGACGCCCTGCTGGTGTGGTGGTATGGTGACGCCCTGCTGGTGTGGTGTTACGGTGACGCCCTGCTGGTGTGGTGTTACGGTGACGCCCTGCTGGTGTGGTGTTACGGGACGCCCTGCTGGTGTGGTGTTACGGACGCTCTGCTGGTGTGGTGGTATGGTGACGCCCTGCTGGTGTGGTGTTCGGTGACGCCCTGCTGGTGTGGTGTTACGGTGACGCTCTGCTGCTGTCACCAAAATAGCCGCGAACATTCCGCAAGGCACTTTCCCCCCGTCTCTTTTAATTACTCGTTCACCTACAAAAAAGAATTCTCTCGTTTTCCCTGGGTGTCATACCCTCACACTTGCCTTATAACAGCCGCGTAACAACATCAGTCATTGTTACAGCTTGTTGAGGAGTATAATTCTTTGACAATAATAACAATAATTTATCAGTCATGCTGTCCGGTCTGCACAGCGAAAACTCCTCAAAATAGAGTCACAAGTGTTCAGGCTCTTTCAAAATAGATCAATCTTTCAACCTTGTATTGATAAACCTTTTAAGACGAGGGTGGGCACGGTTAACACCATGGCTGAGTCACGGCAGAGAGTTATTGCTGAGCTAATGCTATCTTGCCGCTGCGAGGCGACGCCCTTTTTTTTTATGAAGCGTAATGCGATGCCGAGCCAGTCCGTGCGTGCATGTTTGCTTGCTGCGCTCACACGGGGCACCACTTTCCTCATGCAGGACAAGTGTTTAAATCAAGATCATGCTGCCGCTGACCTCAATCTACGCGTGTATACTACCTACATCCTGACCTCCAAAATCCTGTTTTCTCTCATCTCCAAGTAACAGTGGGGGAGAAAGCGGCTGGCGACGGTGTACTTCCCTCCCGCACGCCCACACACCTCCACTCGCATTCCTAGTATTAGCGCTGAAGCTCCGTCGCCAGGATCATCCCATTGTTATTCTCCCCTCGTCGTCGCCCCATCCTCCCCTTCCCGCCGCGTCGCCCAACTGACCGCACCCGCGCCTTGCCTTGCCCTGTCGTGACCAGCAAGTGAGATGAAGAATAATTGCGGCTGTGGTGTTGATAACGGAAGGTCTGTTGGACGGTAACGAGCGTATCTGTTAAGGAGAGAGAGATATAAGGGAACGAGAATAGCCTCTAATGCGGATAACAAATTGGCCTGATTCACAGCAACAACAAAAGTACCGAGACCAAGACGTGGATAACCAGGCTACATGTGCACAGGAGTGAGTCAATGTTTGGGTCACTCACTGAATACTCTCATCACCTCGAAGCCCTTGATTAGTAACACAAGACATGGAGGTGGAGGGAAGGATGAGATATGAGAGTCTTGTACGATATATAAGAGGACAGGAAATAATGGCCCGGTGGTCGGTTTGTCATACGGAATGGTGACTCGGCACTCGTGGTACCGCTTCAAAGTTTAGGCGTTGGCGCTAATTTTCGTTTGTCGTAAGATGACTAAATCATATGTCGCCCAGATACCACAGCCTCGTTTATTATTTGGTACAACCGGAACGTGGAGAGGAAGTAAGGGGTGGGGCGGGCCTTGAGGGGCTCCTGCGATAATATGAACTACGGTAAACTGTGCCAAACAAAAGTTGCAAAATAATGGTGTGAATATTTTTTCTTATACAAATATAGCCTTTTTTTAATAGCCTTTTTCCTTGCCACGTAAGATGCCACAACACAAAGCAGATGTGTCAAAGTATATTAAAGCAAGCTGTAAGCTTTTAAACCTTAACACATTTTGCAAATATAATATAAAACTTTGTACTAAATTTCTTTCACAAAATTATGAAAATTAAGAACATTTATCAGTCCTACGAAAAAATGTAACACCATCTGCTTTCGCTCACATTCATCCTATTAACGCATAGTTTTCGTTGTTATTGTCCTAGCTTAAACAGTTATATGAATAATGATAATGACAACGACAACAGTGATAATGACAGACAATAAAGATTCATTTCAATACAAACTGACCATTCACCAAATATAAATCCCTTGGATACTGACACGAGCAGTGGACCAGGGCGGCAGGGCAGGCTTGAGGTTGAGGAGTAGGAGGAAGAGATGATAATAGAATAAAAAGAAAACTAGAAGGGGAAGGGATAGGAGGAGTGGGAGGTGTTAGAGGCAGGTGTCACATGAGCCCCTTAGACAGGTAGGTCTGGCTGGCCCGCCACCCCTGCGTCACCCAATACCGTGGGCTCCCCGCTGCGGGTGCCCACTGCCCCGCCCACTGACATCATTCTCCCGCCGTCACCTCACGTGGGTTCAGGTCTGGTTATTCCTCTTCTGTCTCCAGATTGTAAATGGCTGTATCTCCTCCTTGTTTCTGTTCATTATCATGGCCCTTCTTCTATTTTACACTCACCTTTGACTTCGCCCTTTGTAATTCTCTCTGGTAATCACAGTTTTTTCAGCGCAGTCTATAGTTGTGTTGTTCAATCGTAACGAAGATCATAACGGATTGCAATACTTCAACAACGCATTATGTATTGATTTTGCTTCTACTAATACTACTTTATGAATGTGTTCCATGGCATAGTTAGTTCCGTTACACAAATAGTCAATGAACTTGGAAAGAAAGACAAAAAAAAAGTACATCCGCATTTCACTGCAAGAGGTCAAGCGTATTACATTTCAACACAAAAAGTTAATAGCCAATTTAATTCCTGGAGCAACGTGATACTCTCCGCTGGAAGAAAAAACAAACATCGCCAAGAAGAGACACAAAGCAATAACAACAACAATGTTTCATGTTCTCTTAATCAAACTCCGATGTAGTGTTTCCTTTGTTGATATCATAATATATTTTCCTGGCTTGTGAGACGCATGATGATACTTAGTGTTGTTGTTGCTGTTGTTAGTATCTTGTTGGTCTTGATAACTTGGAATGCATACAGTTAGACATCCATCGTGGCCTTAATACATAGGCGGATTTTCTTTAACGTCTTGTATGTATTAAGAACTACATAATACCCTTACATCACCCCTCATAATTATCAGAACTACTAAGAGAGAGAGAGAGAGAGAGAGAGAGAGAGAGAGAGAGAGAGAGAGAGAGAGAGAGAGAGAGAGAGAGAGAGAGAGAGAGAGAGAGAGAGAGAAGAGAGAGAGAGAGAGAGAGAAGAGAGAGAGAGAGAGAGAGAGAGAGAGAAGAAAAAAAAATTACAGATAAGAACATAAGAAAATAAGGAAGCTACAAGAGGCCGCGAGACCTAAACGAGGTAGTTCCTGTTGCTAAATACTACCTACAAAAATAAGATAGATAGATATATTCCCTTTCACTCGATCACGGTTCGCCCCAGGTCGGTTCATCAAAACAACGGTGTCTATAAGTTTCGAAACCAAGCTCCGCCGGACGTCACTGGTCCGGAAGCCACTCAACGAAGCAACAGGAACCGGACGGGATTGCAACCTTCAACTCGGCCACTTCTTGTGAAACAGTGTTGATGATAATGATGATGATGATGAATGGTGCAAAGGAAACAACAATGATAATAATAATGATGATAATGTCAGATAAGATAAGATTTTCATCCTATCTAGACACTTTGCAAGTACCAACTACAAGGTTATTGACTATACAAAGCGCCGCCACGTCAGCACGAACTAGGCGGACTCGAACCGCTGATGATAATGTCAGTAATAGTGATAATAGGGATAATGACAACAATAGTGATCATAATATTAATGATAACAATAATAATGATAATAACATTAGTATAATTATTATCATAGTTATTCTTATTTTTTTATTATTATTATCATCATTACTAGTATCATCATCATTTTTGTTACTATTATCATTATTATTATTAATGTCATTATTATTTGCTATATCATTACTAATAGGAGAAAAATTTAAATAATGACGATGATAGAATACAGAAAAAAAATCAAAATAATGACGATGATAGAATACAGAAAAAAAAAATAATAATAATGACGATGATAGAATACAGAAAAAAAATCAAAATAATGACGATGATAGAATACAGAAAAAAACTCAAAATAATGACGATGATAGAATACAGAAAAAAAAAAAATAATGACGATGATAGAATACAGAAAAAAAAAAATAATGACATGATAGAATAAAGAAAAAAAAAAAATAATGACGATGATAGAATACAGAAAAAAAAATTAAATAATGACGATGATAGAATACAGAAAAAAAATCAAAATAATGACTATGATAGAATACAGAAGAAAAAAAAATAATGACGATGATAGAATACAGAAAAAAAAATAATAATGACGATGATAGAATACAGAAAAAAATCAAAATAATGACGATGATGGAATACAGAAAAAAAAATCAAAATAATGACGATGATAGAATACAGAAAAAAAAATCAAAATAATGACGATGATAGAATACAGAAAAAAATAAAATAATGACGATGATAGAATACAGAAAAAAATCAAAATAATGACGATGATAGAATACAGAAAAAAAATCAAAATAATGACGATGATAGAATACAGAAAAAAAATCAAAATAATGACAATGATAGAATACAGAAAAAAAATCAAAATAATGACGATGATAGAATACAGAAGAAAAAAAATCTAAATAATGACGATGATAGAATACAGAAAAAAAATCAAAATAATGACGATGATAGAATACAGAAAAAAAATCAAAATAATGACGATAGAATACAGAAAAAATCAAATAATGACGATGATAGAATACAGAAAAAAAAAAATAATGACGATGATAGAATACAGAAAAAAAATCAAAATAATGACGATGATAGAATACAGAAAAAAAATCAAAATAATGACGATGATAGAATACAGAAAAAAAAAAAAAAATGACGATGATAGAATACAGAAAAGAAAAAAAAATAATGACGATGATAGAATACAGAAAAAAAATCAAAATAATGACGATGATAGAATACAGAAGAAAAATCAAAATAATGACGATGATAGAATACAGAAAAAAAATCAAAATAATGACGATGATAGAATACAGAAAAAAAATCAAAATAATGACGATGATAGAATACAGAAAAAAAATCAAAATAATGACGATGATAGAATACAGAAAAAAAAGATCAAAATAATGACGATGATAGAATACAGAAGAAAAAAAATCAAAATAATGACGATGATAGAATACAGAAAAAAAATCAAAATAATGACGATGATAGAATATAGAAAAAAAATCAAAATAATGACGATGATAGAATACAGAAAAAAAAAATCTAAATAATGACGATGATAGAATACAGAAAAAAAATCAAAACAATGACGATGATAGAATACAGAAAAAAAAAATTGAAGCATTTGTGGGAAAACTCACAGTCGTAATTCATAAGACGACGAAAAAACTACGAAAAAGTATATTTCTAAAACCTGTACATTGACGAGTCCTTAAATCCAGACATCATTCTTATCTACCTACTCAAAAAACTTCATAATCTTAAAGGAAATAATTAGTTGACGTTAATCATTACACTTTTGTCGTTACTTCTAAAATATGTTGTTTTATGACGCAAATTTCCGATGAGGAGAGAAGAATCAGTCATGGAGGAGGCGCGAGGTTAATCATTAAGACAGGAAGGCTACCGGATATCTGGGTAACACTAAGGAGGCAAACACGCAAGCGGGGATATCAATTAATATGTGAAGGTCTGGCCAAGGAAGGAGTCATAACAGAGTGGGGCAAGGCTTGGATCAAACGAGAACAACGGCAGGATGTTGGAGCAAGAGCAGGCAGGGAAGGGCAATCAAAGGATGTATGATTGCCCTTCAGTCAGGTGTGTGTGTGTGTGTGTGTGTGTGTGTGTGTGTGTGTGTGTGTGTGTGTGTGTGTGTGTGTGTGTGTGTGTATTAATCTAGTTATGCATCTAGTATTTTACAAGGCCTGAGCTACACTCGTATGGCCCCGTCTCCATAGCTACATTTGTTTTGCTGTGTGTGTGTGTGTGTGTTGTGTGTGTGTGTGTGTGTGTGTGTGTGTGTGTGTGTGTGTGTGTGTGTGTGTGTGTGTGTGTGTGTGTGTGTGTGTGTGTGTGTGTGTGTGTATGTGTGTGAGGTCCAGGATCTGCCGTGGGCGGGTGTGGTGGTGTCCTGGCTGGGCCGCCCTAGGACTCGAGGTGAAGAAAAAAGTGGGTCACCAGGACACTAAAGGTTGTGGAGGCCTGGAGGCAGAGGCGCGGGGAGAAAGGAAGAGAGGGAGGGAAGGTAGAAGCAAAAAATATATATCTTCAAGCAAGACATTTATGGGTGTCCCTCCGAGGCAGGAAAGGGTGGCCGGTGTATCTCGTCGAAATACCCTTTTTGTGTGGTGTAAGGAGCACTCTCTTCCTTGGGCATTATATAAGTGATTTCATTAGATAATATACTTTACTATACAAGGCTAGGAAAGCACAGCGATTATAGGAGTGAGGGATGAATGTATGGAAAGTTATACAAATGAATGGCTAATATACTTTACTATACAAGGCTAGGAAAGGACAGCGATAGGAGGGAGGGAGGGATAAATATATGGAAAGTTATACAAATGAATGGAATGGGTAAGAAGTGAAGGGAGGAAGGGCATGGCGAGAACAAGCATGAAAACAGTAATGCGAATAGAGATGTGATATTATGTACGTACCCAAGGAGAGAGAAAGTCGATGATAAGTCTTAATGATATATAAGGGAAAGGCTTAAGACTAACGCTAAACTGTGAACAATCGTTAATGAAATAGAAAAAATAGGGAGACACGTTCCCGAGGGCATAAAAGCGGCATACAACAATAGATCACCAAGCCACTATACTCGCCGCACGTTAAGTTGGCGAAAATGGGGCCCCTTAATTTCACTCCCCCTTCCGAACGCACGGGATTGGCTGAGGTGTTGGGTGTTGGGACTTTAGGGCGGAACTTGGCGTAAGGCATTCTCACCCAACACCCAACACCTCAGCCAATCCCGTGCGTTCGGAAGGTGGTAGTGAAGGGAACACATTTTCGCCAACGTAACGTGCGGCGAGTATAGACAGATAAGAAATGTACAATGTCGCTTATGATGATATACTATCGTTAAGGTAGTGCGAATATTCACAGGGGTAGCGCCGTAAAACCTGTTCAACACTGGTAAACACATTAGACTCAGATATCTATTAGCTAGCGTCCAAGAACCGCTCCTGTCACACCTGAGCCTCATCACAACAACCATAACATCGACTCACCTAGACGGGACACATGAGTAGTAGATGCACGCAGAGAACGCCTTGGGTAGTGCCTGGTGCTGGGACTGCGGGTATTATGCGAGTGCTTATTGTGAGCAAGGGAGAGAGAGGAGTGAGGGTAGGAAGAGAGCAAAGTAGGAATGGGGAAGGAGGAAAGTGTATGTGTTCATTTAAATAGGTTACCTCTGTATATAGTAGTAGTAGTAGTAGCATCATATTGGGCTTGAACTATACTCGTGTTTGGTTTTCTCTCTCTCTCTCTCTCTCTCTCTCTTTCTCTCTCTCTCTCTCTCTCTCTTCTCTCTCTCGTCTCTCTACTCTCTCTCTCTCCTCTCTCTCTCTCTCTTCTCTCTCTCTCTCTCTCTCTCTCTCTCTCTCTCTCTCTCTCTTCTCCTCTCTCTCTCTCTCTCTCTCTCTCTCTCTCTCTCTCTCTCTCTCTCTCTCTTGTGTCCCCTCAAATATAATATTCCGTCATTTCTCTTCACACTCGTAGGACTTTTCTGTCAACGTCTGAGTGTGAGTGAAGATATGAGTGGAGAATGCAGGAGGAAATGAGGGAGTAAGGGAGTGACCTATTGAATCTGAGAAGCAAGGCGGAACTCGTAGGCAGTGTTGACTCAAGTAGGTGGGGTGGCTTGCCGAGGACACGGGGGTGGAGGGGGTTCATGGTACACTCGACAAAAACAGCATATCTACCGCCCCACCTCCCCAGGCATGTTCTTTGGTCGGCATGTTACTACGACTGAGTGTGTGACGCATCTGAGAACAATCTGGGTGCCTCATGGGCTGGCAACTTCCATTAGTCCAGAGAAAAACCAGAACAGGAATGATTATGACTCTGGTTTTTTTTGAACGAGGCGAAAAATCCTGACCCCTTGCTGCTTTATGACTGATATATGATGCCAGGAGAAGGGAATAGTACGTTACTTCATAATTTCAGTTGTATTTTATCATAGTTAACCCTATTATCAGGTAAACAGAGGCATAACTTTAAGTATGAGACCTTAAGATAGAATGGAATTTTCGCCTCGTTAAATAGCATAGACTATAACTGGTTTTTTCACTCTGTTCCTCGAGTAGCTATACCAGATCAAGGACGGAGAGCCGGAACCCCTGTCAAACTGTTCAAATGTCAGAAGCTATAGGGTCGAGGTAGAACACAGGGGGAATATCAATCGCATGAAAGTGAAGGTAAAGCCAATAAATAAAATGGAAGAATGTAGCCTTGAGATTGCCACCTTTGTGAAGCGTTTGTATATCTAGAGAGTTGACATGTTAGGAAGGTGGGTGGTGGAGGTCGAGGGGCGGTGATGGGCGGTGATGGGCGAGGGCGAGGGCGTGTGAAGGCCAAATGGGTAGTGTGTGGGCGAGTGGGCGGCGTCTGTCGAGATAGTCTATAACGCACTTTTCTTCCGCCATGACCACACAGGGAATCACGCTATACTCTGCTTTTTATTAACAAGGCGAAAAATCCTGCCCCCTTGCTGCTTACTGACTGCTATTTGATGCCAGGAGAAGGGAATACTACGCTTCTTCTTAATTTCAGTTGTATTTCATCATAGTTAACCATATTATCAGGTAAACATGGGTATACTTTTAAGCATGAGACCTTAAAATAGAATGGAGTTTTCGCCTTGTTAAAAAAATAGACTATAGGTGAGACGCGGAAAAGGATACTGTCTGGAGAGGCATAAAGGAGACCGGAAGACCAGCCTCTGAACCTGTTCTTTTCTCTTGTTTTGTGGTTTTGTCGGGGTGGGTGGAGGGGGAGAGGAACCCAACAACCTGAGGCCGGAAAGGAATGCTTGGGATGTATGTAGGGTAGAGAAAATGACTGCGTGTAACCCCTTGAGGCCCAGAACGTAGTTTTCATTGTAATTTGACTACCATTAGACGATTTTAATTAATATAAGCAATATTTTATAGATATGACCTGCTTAGTATCCTTGTCTACTAGCTAATTTGGTATATTAAGTTACTTTTTGTAATTTTATGGCTAACTAGGGGGCGGGCACTCAGTAGAGCGCATACCTCCGCCCGAATATTTCATCAATTGGTTGCCATGGCAACAGTTGTCAATATATTTCATCCAAAATTAAATCAGTTCTTCCTTATACCAAATAGACTTATAACAAATACCGAGTTTGGTCCAAATCTATTCGTAACTTTTTGAGAAATCCTGTACACTAACAAACAGACAGACAGACAGACAGACAGATCGGGGTGAAAACATAACCCCTCCAACTTCGTAGGCGGAGGTAACAACAAACTATTTTATATGGCAAAGGAAAGATCTGGGCGTGGAAGGGTTCATGCACAATTGTGATAGAGACGCGGCTGGCAAAGGGTTGAACAATTTCGTATCTAACTAACGCTGTGAGGAAGAAGAACGCTGTGTCGAGGCATCACCGGCTGCCCTCAAAGTTTAGATCACGCCTGGAAAGTAGGTGTGGGTGTGAATATGTTATTGAGAGGAATACAGCTTTGAACTAGGGGGGGGGGGGGGGGGCACTCAGTAGAGCGCATACCTCCGCCCGAATATTTCATCAATTATATATAAATGTATATATATAATATATATATATGAGTGCATAATGCACATATATATATATATATATATATATAATATATATATATATATATATATATATATATATATATATATATATATATATATATATATGTATATATATATATATATGCACTCAGTATGAGCGCATACCTCCTGCCGATATTTCATCAATTGGTTGCCATGGCAACAGTTGTCAATAGATTTTATCCAAAATTAAATCAGTTCTTCCTTATACCAAATAGACTTGGTATACCGAGTTTGGTCCAAATCTATTGGTAACTTGTCGAGAAATCCTGTACACTAACAAACAGACAGACAGACAGACAGACAGACAGACAGACAGACAGATCGGGGTGAAAACATAACCCCTCCAACTTCGTTGGCGGAGGTAAATATATAGTTGGAATAATGTACTAGATACTGCATAATGATAACAGCCTAAAGATATAGAGAAGACGTGTGTGTGTGTGTGTGTGTGTGTGTGTGTATGTGTGTGTGTGTGGTGTGTGTGGTGTGTGTGTGTGTGTGTGTGTGTGTGTGTATGTGTGTGTGTCTGTGCGTGTGTGTGTGTCGCACCACCACCACCACCACCCTACAAAATATATGTTACAAATCGATCCGTTGAAGGTCGGGTCAACCCTTCCGGATCCCTCCTTATGGTAAACAACTGTCCATTTTTTACACTAGATTCTTGCTTAAGAGAAAACAGTAAAGGGGGTCCTGAAGGGGGTAACCTCGGTAAATCAAACTACATTATGGCACGCCGTATATTTGAGGCGACCCTGGACTATCAACAAACAGTTCCGTGTCGCCGGTTGTTGTCTTGAGATCCCAGAGAACAACCTTGTTTATATATTCATAGGTTCTGTTTTCCTGACAATTTGCACTCCTCCACAGATTCTCATATACCCTCCTCCCCTTCTCTCTCATGCCCTTTCTTATACTTGTCCCTCCCTCCCTCCCTTCCTCCCTCCCTTCCTCATTCTCTTCATGTATCCGAGGTCTACGTTTGTCTCTCTCTCTCACTGACTCTCACCACCATTATATTTCTGTTTACGACGCCTCAACACCGCCAGCACCATTGTTACCATTGACACACATTGTAGCCCCAGTGTCTCAGTGCAGCCTTACTACCGTATATAATGTCTGACAAGCCGCAATTCCAGTCTTAATTATACGACTCAAAGAAAAGGAAAATGATGGTGACTGGCCAGGACACGAGAAAAGGGACAAGGAAAGGTGGGAAAAGAGAGAGAGAGAGAGAGAGAGAGAGAGAGAGAGAGAGAGAGAGAGAGAGAGAGAGAGAGAGAGAGAGAGAGAGAAGGGGGAGAGGAAGAGGAAGGGATCGGACGCTTGGTCAAGGCGTCCAGATTCAACCCTTATACAATATGTAGAAGCGACGAGACAGTTACCAACCCGCTGTCAGCTACGTGGTGAAATATTTCCCTACACTGTGCTTGTTTTGGTAATCATGAAAGGTGTAAGTTACCTGACCAATAACTAGCGCTATAGTCTGGAACGCCCGCCTCCCAGGTCATGAGTCTGGAACGCCCGCCCCCCAGGTCATGAGTGGAACGCCCCCGAGGTCATGAGTCCCGAACGCTCCCCAGATCATGAGTCTGTAACGCCCGCCAGGTCATGAGTCTGGAACGCCCCCCAGGTCATGAGTCTGTAACGCCCCCCAGGTCATGAGTCTGTAACGCCCCCCAGGTCATGAGTCTGGAACGCCCCCCAGGTCATGAGTCTGGAACGCCCCCCAGGTCATGAGTCTGTAACGCCCTCAGGTCATGAGTCTGGAACGCCCCCCAGGTCATGAGTCTGTAACGCCCGCCAGGTCATGAGTCCCGAACGCCCCCCAGGTCATGAGTCTGGAACGCCCCCAGGTCATGAGTCTGGAACGCCCCCCAGGTCATGAGTCTGTAACGCCCCTCAGGTCATGAGTCTGGAACGCCCCCCAGGTCATGAGTCTGGAACGCCCCCCAGGTCATGAGTCTGGAACGTCCCCCAGGTCATGAGTCTGTAACGCCCCCCAGGTCATGAGTCTGGAACGCCCCCCAGGTCATGAGTCTGTAACGCCCTCCAGGTCATGAGTCTGTAACGCCCCCCAGGTCATGAGTCTGTAACGCCCCCCAGGTCATGAGTCTGTAACGCCCTCCAGGTCATGAGTCTGTAACGCCCCCCAGGTCATGAGTCTGTAACGCCCGTCAGGTCATGAGTCTGTAACGCCCCCCAGGTCATGAGTCTGGAACGCCCCTCAGGTCATGAGTCTGGAACGCCCCCCAGGTCATGAGTCTGTAACGCCCCTCAGGTCATGAGTCTGGAACGCCCCCCAGGTCATGAGTCTGTAACGCCCCTCAGGTCATGAGTCTGGAACGCCCCCCAGGTCATGAGTCTGTAACGCCCCTCAGGTCATGAACAACAGCTTTGAATAACTGCCAAACCCATGAATGAGGACGAAGGACAAAAACCGTAAGTCCAGCCTGCCGGTGGTGGTGCAAGGAATGCCTCGCCCCGATTATGACCCTGTGCGGGAGCCTCTCTCCAGCCTGACAAATAAACGTAATATTATACCGCGCCCATTATCTCACCTGCCGCCATAAATGTACTTCGGGATATGCCTGAGCTAAGGGCGAGGCTGGACCGGCCTGAGTTGGGCCATAACGGTCCTGTCACGGCCCAGTTGTGAGCATCAATATGAACGGTCTTGGAGCCGAGGTGAGGCCAGGTTAATGAACAGTCCAATAAGAAAATGAGGAAGAGAAAAGGCTTAAATGTGTTTGTGTGTGTGTGTGTGTGTGTGTGTGTGTGTGTGTGTGTGGGTGGGTGTGTGTGTGTGTGGGTGTGTGGGCGGGCGTACCGGTTGGGTGGGTGGGAATGTGCCATGGGAGGAGAGGGAGCAAGCCAGGGAGAGGAGTAACAGTGGCTGACAATGTATCCATTTCGCCCCTGTTATCAGCACAGCGGGGAACGATAAACACAGGTGAATGTCAAGCAAAACTAAGCTGTGGTGACGCTGGGACTATAAATCCGTGGGAATCAATAACCGCGCGCCAATCCAGGCCTCGCGCCATAAATACATTCTGTATAGCTGATATAGGAGAGCTGTGAACGTCTCTTTGATTCTGCTCATACGCTTCCTGTTCACGGCCCTTTTCTTTGTTTTGTAGCCTCATATTACGGTCCTCTTGGCCGAGTTACCGGCTCTGTTTGAATACCATCCAGGAACTACAGAAAGGTCGAGGCAGAGAAAGCTTAATTGTTTTGTGTTCTTTTCTCCTTCTCTCCGTGCTTTGATCTGTCTTTTTTTGCTCGTGTGCTGTGTGGCTGTCGTGCCGCTGGCGTACCCGTCGTTCGGGTCGTCGCGATCCTTCCTCTGTAACGAGAGGAACACCAGGAGATGTATATCATCGGCTCGTCATTCCTATCATGTCCTCTCTATCCCTCTCTCTCACTCTCTCTCCCCTCGTCTTTCACCACGCATAAACTCGTCTCTCTCATTCTCTCTCATCTCTCATCTGTCGGTCGCTCATCATCATCTCTCTCTCGTAACTACCATATCACGGACTACCAACATAAGGCCTCACGGCTCATGAGCTTCCTACTTTCTTATGTTTACTTCTCATACTCTCCATGTTCTCTATTCTCTCTCTCTCTCTCTCTCTTCTCTCTCTCTCTCTCTCTCTCTCTCTCTCTCTCTCTCTCTCTCTCTCTCTCTCTCTCTCCCTCTCTCTCTCCTCTCTCTCTCTCTCTCTCTCCTCTCTCTCTCTCATCTCTTCTCGTACTACTCTCTACTCTCTACTCTCCTCCTCTGTCTCCTCTCTCTACTCTCTCTCTCTCTCTCTCTCTCTCTCTCTCTCTCTCTCTCTCCTCTCTCTCTCAACTACAATATTCAGGAACTACACGTTTGGTCTCACGCCTCATGTAGCTTCCTTATTTTCTTATGTTCTCCTCTCCTCTTCTCTCTCCTCTCTCTCTCTCTCTCTCCTCTCTCTCTCTCTCTCTCTCTCTCTCCCTCTCTCTCTCTCTCTCCCTCTCTCTCTCTCTCTCTCTCTCTCTCTCTCTCTCTCTCTAAGTAAAATTCAAATTAGGACAAAGAATCAGCAAAGGAATGATGTGTGTATAGTATAGACTCTAGGATGCAAGTTGATGGATTACTGAGAGAGAAGAGAAAGAGAGAGAAAAAATCGATGTTCCATACTGTGAAAGAACAATACGAAATATATATTTTGCAAAGATTCTTTCATAAAACACGAGGCAGTGATTATAGGCTCTGATGCCACAAAGTCCACCTTCACGCCAGCCACACGCGGTGCAGCGCCGCAAGAGAGGCTTGGCTGGTGGGTGGTTGAGACACGAGGGAGATTTACCAGCTCAAATTCCTCTCGAGCATTCATTATTGTCGCCTCATTAAACTGTCTACTTTTTTCTAGTTTGCTTTGAATTGCAGACTCTCAGCTTCATCATCTGACCTAGTTTTTATGTCAGCTTTTTTTCTCCTTTGCTATATTCAGTTTGGTATGAAAGAACAACGACGCGCTGCATTACGAAGAGGAACCAGTTGGCACGGTGACAGCACGACCGTAACGGTATATTCTTTGGTATTCACATCACGACGGGCAAGATGGGCGAGCAAGTAAATAATAGGCCTAAATGTGAACAAGTGTGATCAGGGCAGAGACAGATTAGAACAGTCGTGTAAGAGCCATCGAAGTGGGTCTGGCGGTGGGTCGTGTAGTGAGCAGGAGGGCGGGAGGGGGGAGAGGGAGCCAGGTAGTGATGCCTAATAGTCGCATTCCTCTCGTTCCTCCACACTCCTGCCGACCCTGTCCCCGAGGGAAGGAAGGGGGAGGA
>JACEEZ010023127.1:383509-386009 GCA_016584305.1 Chionoecetes opilio
GTGTGTGTGTGTGTGTGTGTGTGTGTGTGTGTGTGTGTCTGTGTCTGTTCTGTGTGTGTGTGTGTCTGTGTGTGGTGTGTTGTGTGTTGTGTGTGTGTGTGTTGGTTGTATGTGCCTCTCGTGTGGTGTGTGTGTGTTTGTGTTTGTGTCCTGTGTGTATTGTCGTGTGGGATGAGTGTTTCTGTAGCTACTTCCTCCTCGTAATTTTTTTTCTTCTTCTCGTCCTTCGGCACAAAATTGTCCAACACTTGCAATCAAGGATTTCTGTAAATCATTCGTAACAGTTTTTCCACTTCTGCCACCGTTGAACGTGGCCGTTTTCTCCCTCGATGCCCCTTCCTCTAGCAGCCTCGATAGCGGCCCCTACAGCATATGTAGCAATAACATCAGGGACATAAAAGTATTTGAAATAATTATAATAATGATAGCAAGTATTATTGTTATCATCATAATTATTTTGTTATTATTATCATTATCATCATTATCATCATCTTAGTTATCAATTTATCATAAGGATCATCACCATTATCATTATCATCATCAATGTTACGTCACTCTCGTCACCGTGCCGTGGTTGTGGCGAGCAGGACAGTCACCGTCACCGCGCCCCTCAACACCTGTGACGCGCCTGTCCCTCCCTCCTCTCTCTCCTCTCTCCTCCCTCCCTCCTCCCTCCCTCCCTCCCTCCCTCCCCTGTCATCTAATGGCCCACACACTTGACACGTTTCTGTTCTTGTCTACATCTTGCTATTACTCTAATTCCCTCTCGTCTTGGCTTTACCATTGTCCTTGTTTTGACGTTATGTTTTTAGCGTCTATATTTTGTAAGGTCAGAGTAAATGACGACCGATGTCCGCCTGACGTCAGGGTCATTATTCGTGTCCACTTTGTTATTGTTGTTATTAGTTCATTTCACATATTTTGTTCTAGTATTCAGGAAGAAGAGAGAGAGAGAGAGAGAGAGAGAGAGAGAGAGAGAGAGAGAGAGAGAGAGAGAGAGAGAGAGAGAGAGAGAGAGAGAGAGAGAGAGAGAGAAAAAAAAAGTTCTTCCCTATTTTTTACGTGTCAATAACCATGTCATTGCCACGAAACACACCACCATGCCGCTATCTCCTCCCTCCCTCCCTCCCCCTCCCTCCCTCAAGAATAGTTCAAGTTATAAGCAAATTCTTATATTCTTTTCAATTCTGTCTTTTCTACTGAGGGGGAGGGAGGGAGGGAGGGGATAGCGGCATGGCGGTGTGTTTCGTGGCAATGACATGGTTATTGACACGTAAAAAACATGGAAGAACTTTTCTCTCTCTCTCTCTCTCTCTCTCTCTCTCTCTCTCTCTCTCTCTCCTCTCTCTCTCTCTCTCTCTCTCTCTCTCTCTCTCTCTCTCTCTCTCTCTCTCTCTCTCTCTCTCTCTCTCTCTCTCTCTCTCTCTCTCGACATCTATCTATCTATGTATATCTATCGTGCAATCTTACAAAACAAGCTTCACCGGGCCCTTGTCTAGCCTTGCCTTGCGTGCACAGCCCAATGAAGCCTTGTCGCCCAGTCTCCGTCCACCGCCACATCACGTCCCGTACCATCAGTGAGTGGTTTTTGCCCTGCCTTCCGTCTCTCCCTCTGCACTCCTGGTCCCGGGGAATGACAACAATGCAGTCACTATTGTCTTTGGAGGCTGAACTGAATTATTTCTGCCTTCAATATTGTTCCCCGTCAATTTTTTTCTTATCAAGGAAGCTCAGACAACGGGAAACTCTGCTCGTAAACGTCTATTATGGAAGGAAACGAAGCAGTAACTAGAGTAGGTTCCATGCCAGCCATCTCAAGGCATTTGTTTCACCAAGCATGACGTTGTAGGAAAACCTTGTCGGGGATGTCTTCATCAATCGGCCCCACAGTCTCACGCCCTGCACACCGAGGCTGGGAGGAGAACAGCGCCTCAACGGTTGCCTCTGCGGGAAGGATGATAACCATCGACCTTGCCGCCTCCCGTTACTTCTCCAGCCGCCGGGTTTCTGGTGCTTGACTTTAGCTTTTCTGTGTGTGTTATTCCTGGCCTTCAGGAAGCACCTTAAATGCTGCACTTATGGATGACAAAGGCAAGCACACAGGACACTTCGGCTAGTCAGGGAAGTACAAGATTTGGGCTTGTAATCGTGTGGCCGTCATCATCTTGCACCAACCTGTCATGATGTTTTGACATATATCTACGAATATTCATTATATATATATATATATATATCAAGTATAGACGTCCAGCCTCTGGCCCCTTTGCTTTTGGCTCAGTTCTTGCGGCTGGAACGTGACAGCGAGCCACGTGCCAGCCAATTAACTCATTACGTGAATTACTCATTAAGGGCTTGTTCTATGCAAAAAATTTGTTTACAGACCCCCGTTGATTTTGACAGCACTACTTGTATGTCGAATGTCAACTCAACCCGACAATAATTAGGAGTAGTTTACGCTAATTACTCATTAAGGGCTTGTTTTACGCAAAAAAATTCCTCC
>JACEEZ010023127.1:391009-393509 GCA_016584305.1 Chionoecetes opilio
AATACTAGTCGAATAAGTTGAGTAATTTAGTCGATAAAGGAAAGAAAGTATAAGCTCTGTGGTGCAGTGCATTTTTTAAGCAAATTTTACTGGGCGACATTCTTTGGATAGCCCGAACGGTATACAAAGGCCTAACTGTTAAAATATAGTTTTTTGGCTACATCAACTTCACCCTTTGTATGTTGTGTATAAATAAAAATCCTATGCAGTAATAAGAATGCACTTCTGGATCTAACACACACAGACATGATGAACGATTCTATCCAGGAATGATTTGATGAATAAATATCTTGTCGCCCAGTAGCTGAAAATTGTTCTTACTGGGCGACAGTTTTTCATCACTGGGAGACATTTGGGTTGCCCAGTTATGATGTTAAAAAATGCACTGCTGTGGTGTGACATTCTCCGTGTAGCAAACCTTTCCGCCGCCGCAGGACTTCCCAGCAGACAGACAACTAATGCGTCTAGAGTGACTAACACAGCTTCTTGCACCGGGATACCTTAGGGACCCGCCCGCCGCTCTCTCCCTCTACCCTTGGCGTACATCGGGTAGAGCAACAAAAAGTGTGTGCCGTTAGTCTGGTGTCTCCTGCATCCTAACTAGTGCTAGGCCGCGGTGCACCCTTCCTCCCTCCAGGACCTTCACGGGGCAGTGCAGATATTAGCACAAGGAACTAAAATTGTAGACTATGGCACACGCGAGGACGGACGGAGCTCACAGACACCTTTTCCGCCTCCTCTTAGCGGCCGTTGTTGGTTTTGTGGTTAGCGAGGTGAACGTTAAAACCTCCGAGGCTGTTTAGTTTTTAAGATGCTCTGCAGATGCCAATAGTTTATTATTTGCTTTCTCAACTCATTGTTGTTCGCACATTCTCACTATGTGCTTTCTCCTCGTCCTCTCAGTCCTCCTCCTCCTCCTCCTACTCCTCCTCCTTCTCCTCCTCCTCCTCCTCCTCCTTCTCCTCCTACTCCTCCTTCTCCTCCTTCTGCTCTTCCTTTTTCTCCTCTTCCTTCTCCTTCTCTTTTTCCTACAGAATCGCAATCCGTGGGGACTTGATAAAAACTGGATAGATTTTTTTAGTTTTGAAGAGATTTGATATTATTACCACGAGAACCTTTTTGAGCTCTCTACTCAGGTGACAACAAGAAGCAATGGTTCAAAACTAAATGGACAACGTTTCAACACAGATCTTGGAAATATATATATATATATATAAATGTCAGAGTAGTCAATCGATGGAACAATTTACCAATTCATGTTATCGAAGCCAGCACAATAACCACATTTAAAAACAGACTTAATGACGTACTTCAAAGTAAATGAGTTTTGATATTGCCCCGCAACTAATACTTAATATCCCCGGATAAATTAGTGTCAGCAATAGTTTAGGTTAGCATACTACATTCCTTGCATTCTTTGCCGTAAAATTTCCATGTGTAAACTTATCCTCTTTAGATACACAGTGTTCTTTTCGAAGTGTTTCCTACTGGCCTGTCGCCTGAGGGAGGGTGGGCGGGGAGGAGCCTTGCCCTGTGCTATCCTATTATCTTACGAGTAGTTTGTTAGTATGTAGTATACTAGTTCAGCAGATACCCTTGCAATAGACCAAAGGGTGTCCTGGTATCTGTTCTTCCTATGTATCTTATGTATTCTTCCTCCTCCTTCTCCTCCTCTTCCTATTCCTCCTCCTTCTCCTCTTCTTCTTCTCCTCTCTTCTTCTTCTTCTTCTTCTTCTTCTACATTGTGTCTGCCTTCGTACCCTATGCTCTAGGTGCGAGGTCGTTCTCCTGGAAAATGAGAATTATTACGGTTTAGCAGACGGATGGCATTTGGGAGTTCGGGGACGCAACGCTTCCTATATGGCCCATATTCGCGGCGGCAAAAACTGGTTGGACGCCTAAGAAGGGAGGTTTCGGTGGGAGCATAAGTGAGTGCTGCAGGGGAGAGGCGAGGAGTGAGGAGGAGGGGCAGTATTAGTCGCGATTAAGGCTCCCAGAAGGACTGCCTGCACGAAATTCCACTGTACACCGCCTTTGGCCATGACCAATTTGCGAACCTTTTTCCCCTGATCATGTTTTCGTGTGTCCAAAGTCTGACGGCAGGCGAGACGCAGCGGTATGTGATGTGCTTGTGTAAACGTGTCTAAAGGTTACTGAAAAGGAAAAAGAGGTTATATAAAAGAAGATATTGAGTCCTTCTCGTGTCTGTAGGTTACTGAAAAGGAAAAGGACGCTCGGTAAAAGAATTAAAAAAATGTTTAGTCCACCTCATCTTCCTTCAAAAAATTTCTTGATCCGCCTTCCCCTCTTTCTCCTGGTTGTATCTCTTCCTTAAGGCTTTATTTAAGGCTTTTGTAAGAGATGTAAATAAACTTAACTAACTATCCTTCTCCGATGAGCTTCGTATTCATCCTCATCCTCGCCATAATGGTTCTGCCAGGCTGTACGAGCACCATAGTCATAGCCACTGTATATAGGTGTATCATACCCAGTGACTGAG
>JACEEZ010023127.1:398509-421009 GCA_016584305.1 Chionoecetes opilio
GATGACACCGAGAGAAACCGCGCCATGGAAAACTTGAACTGAAATTACATCGGCGGGAAAGTGTACGTAGTGAATCGCATTTATCTGTTTATTTTCGTAAAGCGGAAAAGAAAATATGATCGCGTTTAACATAGTTTTTCGTTCCTAAACTTGAAAATGAAAATGCAATCCGAGGAAAAGTATACAGTAATTCGCAGCTGTCTGAAATTATCTTCGTAAATTGGTAGAGAAAATATGATCGCGTTTAAGCAAGTTTTTCGTTTCTCTTCATAGTGAGGACGAGGGAGGAATGTGGGTGATGGCATTACAGGCATAACACAGCCTTGTGTTATGAAGAGAGAGAGAGAGAGAGAGAGAGAGAGAGAGAAAAGAGAGAGAGAAAAGAGGAGAGAGAGGTAATTTTTGTTTATATTAACTCTTACACTCGCGTTGTGTTGTGTGTGTTTGTGTGTGGTGGGAGAGAGAGAGAAGAAGAGAGGGGAAAAGGGAGAGAGAGAGAGAGAGAGAGAGAGAGAGAGAGAGAGAGAGAGAGAGAGAGAAGAGAGATAGGTAATTTTTGTTTTTATTTTATACTCTTACATCGTCGCGTGTGTGTGTGTATGTGTGTGTGTGTGTGAGAGAGAGAGAGAGAGAGATGAGAGAGAGAGAGAGAGAGAGAGAGAGAGAGGGAGAGAGGAGAGAGAGAGAGAGGAACAAGTGAGGTAAAGAGATTTTAATATATATATTAAGTAGAACAAGAGCGTAATTTGTAGTGTTGATTTTGATAGCTGAATCGTGTGTTGTGTGTGTATGTGTGTTGTTGTGTGATGAGTAGTATGTATGTAGTAATAGATATGTAATTATATATATTTAGTAGAAATTGTGAGGAGAATGAGATGGATCCTGAAGAGTCCGGAGGAAAGCAGACGGTTAGGTAATTTTTTTTATTTTATATCTTAATCGTGGTTTGTGTGTGTAGTGGGTGTGGTGGTGTGTGTGTGTCGTGTGTGTGTGTTGTGGTGTGTGTGTGTGTGTGTACTGTGGGTGGGTGTGTGTGTGTTGGGTAGGGTGGGGTTACAGTACAGGTGTGTATATATATGTATGTATGTGTGTTGTGTGTGTGAAATGTGTTTGTGTGTTGGGGGGGTTAAAGTACAGCAGATGTGTTGGTATGTTTTTGTGTGTTGTGTGTTGTGTGTGTGTGTTGTGTATGTATTGTTTGTGTTGTGTGTGGGGTGGGTGGTCGTAAGAAGTGTGGTGTAAAGTGATCGCTGTTTAGTGTTTTGTATGTTTGTGTGTGGGGGTTAAGGTACAGAGGTGTGTGTGTTGTGTGTGTGTGGTGGTGTGTGGGGTATGTGTGTGTGTGTGGTGGGGGGGGTTAAAGGTACAGAGGTGTGTGCGTATGTGTGTGTGATGTGGTGTGTGTGTGTGGGGGGGACATAATAAAGGCAAAGAGGAGGGGTGAGTGTTCATTGATTTACAGCTATACAGGGTACATGTTTTCCGTATATTTGTTTAGAATAATTAGAGGTCCTGTGAACACCTTTGCCGTCACCGTAACATTACAATGGCAGTGATGAAGCCAGAGGTGATGGTTGTGGCGATAACAATGATAACAGGGTAAGTGATGACTGTGAGAGAGAGGATGATGATTACAATGACTCTGATGATTTGGTCTCAGTGGCACTTGTTAACATATATGTACACGTCCTTCACGAAAAAAAAGATTCCCAGCGTAGGATGAGAAGAGAAAAATAAATGTTTTTTTTTTGAAATTTTTTAAGATTATGATGATCCTTGATGATTCCCTATTCGTGCTTTCATTTTTCTCCTATTTTCTTCCTCCTCCTCCTCCTCCTCCTCCTCCTCCTCCTTTTTCTCCTCCTCCTCCTCCTCCTTTCCTCCTCCTCCTCTCTCCTCCTCCTCCTCCTCCTCCTCCCCCTCCTCCTCCTCCTCCTCCTCCTCCTTTTCCTTCCTCCTCCTCTCCTCCTCTCCTCCTCCCTCCTCCCTCCTCCTCCTCCTTCACCTCCTCCTCCTTCTCCTCCTCTCCTTCTCCTCTTCTCCTCCTCCTCTCCTCCTCCTCCTCCTTCCTCTTCCTTCCTCCTCCTCCTTCTCCTCCTCCTCCTCCTCCTCCTCCTCCTCTTTTCCTCCCCTCCTTCCTCCTCCTCCTCCTCCTCCCCTCCTCCTCCTCTCCTCCCCTCCTCTCCCCTCCTTCCTCCTCCTCCTCCTCTCCTCCTCCTCCTCCTCCTCCTCATGTGTATCGACATTGATGATGAACTCTCCTGCAAAATATCAAACTTTGCCAACAACAAAAATGGTCAGTAAACCAACAGCGACACTTGACAGAAAAACCTTGCAGTCAGATCCGGATCGAATAGCTGGCTGCATGGGTAAACGAATGACAAAGGAAATTTAACGTACACTAGAGCAAAGTACAACCTATTGAGAGGAACAAGAATCAAGTTTAGTATTTGATGAATGGTCAACAACTATGTGCCGTGAATCAGGTAAGGGATCTCGGAATATAATAGCAGGTGATTTAAAGTCCAGTCAGGATGCCTCAGAGGTGGTTTGGTGGGTTTCTTGTGACGTTTGTTCCTTCACTAATATACCAGGAAGTGACGCATCAACGCTAAGTCATTCACTGGCCCGGCCCCATCGTGAATAGTGCATAAATAACCCCTTCACGCCCAGATCTTTCCTTTACTATATAAAATCGTTTTGTTAGCCATAAAATTACGAAAAGTGATTGAATATACCAAAATAGTTAGTCGTCAAGGATACTAAACAGTTCATATCTATAAAATATTGTTTATACTCACAAAAAATCGTCTTATGGTACCCAAATTACAATGGAAATTACGTTCTGGGTCTCAAGGGGTTAAGGCAGTTCTGGTCCCCATAACGTCGAAAGGACATATTAAAGCTGGAGAGAATGCAACGTAGAATTTAGGAGTTATTCTTAGTTCGATAAATATGTCCTACAAAATAGATATACCGGACTAAGCAGAGAGAGAGAGAGAGAGAGAGAGAGAGAGAGAGAGAGAGAGAGAGAGAGAGAGAGAGAGAGAGAGAGAGAGAGAGAGAGAGAGAGAGAGAGAGAGAGAGAGAGAGAGAGAGAGAGAGAGAGAGAGAGAGAGTATTCAGCCTATCGAAACAAGGGATTCAAGGTGATATAATGAGAGCATTCGAAATAATGTAATGTTTTGATGATATTATTACCCAAGATTACTTCACAGTCGATCGATTAAATACAATAATAAGCGGTAACAGTATAAGAAAGAACCGCAGTATTCTCTTCTCCCGGCATTAAATATCAGTCAGTAAGCAGCAAGGGGTCAGGATTTTTCACCTCGTTGAAAGAAACGGAGTATCGGCAACACGCATTCTGTTTCTCGTTACTGGCTCATTTCAATGTTCCTACTTTTTCATCCTTTCTTCTTTCTACTTTCTCCCTTCTCCTCCTCCTCCTCCTCCTCCTCCTCCTCCTCCTCCTCCTCCTCCTCCTCCTCCTCCTCCTCCTCCTCCTCCTCCTCCCCCCGTCAAGGTGGCTCGATTGGTAGAGCTGTTGTCTTGCGTGTGTAGCGTCCCTGCGCATTCGGTCAGCGGTTCGAGTCCACCAAGTTCGTCCTGGCGTGGTGGCGCTTTGTATAGTCAATAACCTTGTAGTTGGTACTTGCAAAGTGTCTAGATAGGATCAAAGTATCTTATCTTATCCTCTCCTCCTCCTCCTCCTCCTCCTCCTCCTCCTCCTCCTCCTCCTCCTCCTCCTCCTCCTCCTCCTCCTCCTCCTCCTCTTCCTCCTCCCTCCTCCTCCTCCTCCTCTCTCCTCCTCCTCCTCTTCTCTCTGACTCTGCATCATCATTCCGTCCTTCCACATTCCATCATTTCCTCATCCTCATCCACTCACCAATTTTTTCCCTTCGTTTCCAGACTCTCCCCTCTGTAGCCTCAGTGCTCCCCCTCACCCCTCCGCCCCCTCACTTGCCACCTCTCTCTTTCTCCTTCTCTCCTTCCACCTCTCTCCTCCCCCCCACTCCTCCCCACTCCTCTTTTCTCTCCTCGCCACCCTCCCCTCTCCTCGTCCTCACCTCTCCCCTCATCTTACCTTTAGCATTTACCTCTACCCCGTCACCTTTTACATATGTCACACACACGCACGCACGCACACACACGCACACACACACACACACACACACACACACACACACACACACACACACACACGCGCACGCAGACGCACACGCAAACACACACAGCATCCATTCATCTTCAAAAACTATTCTGTGTGCTATTGTTAAGTCTTCAAGAAAATGGCGAGAGGCAGCGAGAGGGAGGGAGTCTTTGGGGACAAGAGAGGTGGAGTTGACAGAAGGTTATTTATTGCTAAAGCTGAGTGTAAGTGTTCTGGTGGCGGCGCCGAGGGTAAGAATGTGTCGTTGAGGAATCAGGGGGTGGAAGAAGAGGAAGGGAGGGTGGGTGGGGGTGGGAGTAGGGAAGTTAGGGACCCACTAGCCTACATCTAGGTGTGTGTGTGCGCGCGCGCCTGTGTGGGCTGCGGCCCGGGCCCAAGACCCCCGCGCGAGACCTGGTCGACCAGTCAGTTGCCGCTGGAACCTCGTAGTGATCGCGCGGGACGCTAACGTACTCACGCCGCCATGAGTCCTCGTGTGGTTTGTGCCGTCTTCCTCTGTGTGGCAGCCTCCGCGCTAGCCAAGCCACAGAACTTCAACTCCCTTGCGGACGCCAATAGCTTCGTGGTGCAAGCACAGCCCGTATCTGAAGGCGGCTCCTCTTCCGGAGTGTCTAACATCAACGGCTTCCCTCTGACCGGCCCTGCGGCGTTCTTAGCGGGCGACAAAAGTAAGTTTTCCATCGAACACCACCAAAGACTTAGACTATGTTAAGATGAGTTATGGCATCCGACATGGGAAGGCAGCCTGGACGAAAGACAAAGAGGCGATCGGCTATGATGTATAGTTTATGCTTTGGAAGAAGAGATAGCATTTCATAAGCACTTCTTCCCTTGCATCAGAGGGATGCAGTGTGTGTGCAGATGGTGATTGGCGCACTAATGTTGCATAGGCGGTGTGTGTAGGCTCATAACCAGACATAGTGTTTGAGGACGGAATAGTAACACTACATGCCCGAAAAGGGGGTGCTGCAAGAAAGCAATAAGAAGCGAAGGCATCCTTGGCGTCCCGTTAGCCCGAGCCTCAGTCCCTGTAACTGTACGGGTGAGCTGAGGCCAAGGACATGGGACGGGCAGCCTGCGCAGGTAGGAGGAGGTGAAAGGGTGACCCACACAGCCAGAAAACTGGATATGTGTGTGGGGCTCTGTTGGATTGGTCAAGCGTCATACTGAAGACAACTATTCAGGTCTACTTTCAAGCATCATAATGTCAAAGAGCAAGGCGGCAGAACAAGCTCTCTCAATGAGGACGAAGCTTAATATGTATTTAAGATGTATAAAAAATCCACCAGCACTGCAAATGACCTGCTAAATCCCGCCTAACTAAAACATAGGTGTTAGAAGGGAATGGCGTAACGTCAGTGTACAGTAGGTCACGGTAGGCGGCGCTGGTAAGAAGTGGCGGGTCAAGTTAGGTACGCACGAACCGCCTTAAGGCTACGAACGACCCATTCAAAGAGTATGAGTTGAAAATCCTACATTAGAAATTAGGAACTCCTAGAAACTCCGGTCTGTAGTGGCTCGCAATGTCGACGTCCTTGTTAGCGATGGCTGCGTCACCGCCAGTAAGGTAGGGCTGACGCATGGGTACGAGCAACAGGACCAGTTAATGATCAGAGTTCGCGGCCTCTGAACTTTAAGATGTTGTTTGATGGAATGGACTCTCTCAAGGCTCAAGGTAGTTCCTCGTGCGGCACCATTCGCCCCTCCCTTCGCCCCTCGGAGCGCCTTCATTATCACGTCCATTGTGGTGGCCTTTTACCTGACATTTCCCCGTTCATTTAATCTCCCGACGCACTATTCCCACGCTCTCGATGCTCGCTATTATGCACACGTTTACTTAAGTTTCCACATTGTTACTTAGCTCACAAGGCAGCTCTCTCTCTCTCTCTCTCTCTCTCTCTCTCTCTCTCTCTCTCTCTCTCTCTCTCTCTCTCTCTCTCTCTCTCTCTCTCTCTCTCTCTCTCTCTCTCTCTCTCTCTCTCTCTCTCCCCTCCCCCTCTCCCTCTCTCTCTCTCCCCCTCTCTCTCTCTCTCTCGTCACTGTTATTTTTATTCCCTGTGACAGGTATGCAGTCAGTTCACAGTCATGTGCCTTGAGGTGGTGGGCACGTCACCAGCAGGATCCACTCCCCCTCCTGTTAGCCTTCACACGCACCCCCTTACGCCCACAACACCCACCGCCCGGCCCTCCTCAAGGCGTCAAGGAATTTTCATAAACAATTATCTTCATTTACTTAACTCAAGATTATATACCACCCGCAATTTTGTTTCTCACTTTTCATAATTCAGTTTTTTATGCATGATTTTCTGATGCTTATTGCCAAGGAATTATCTTCATTATCTTCTGAAGTCGAAAGAGTAAGGGGTGACGAGGAAGATGGAAATGCAACTCGTGCGGCAGGAATCGTGGTGAAGGCGAGAGGGAGGAAGGGAGGGAGATGAAAGAGGCAGTGAGTCTGAAGGAGAGAAGAGGAAGGGAGGGAGGGAGGGAGGTGAAGGATGCAGTGAGTCTGAAGGAAAGAGGGAGATGAAGGAGAGAGGGAGGAAGGGAGGGAGATGAAGGAGGCAGTGAGTCTGAAGGAGAGAAAGAGGAAGGGAGGAGAGGTGAAGGAGAGAAGGAGGAAGGGAGGGAGGTGAAGGATGCAGTGAGTCTGAAGGAGAGAGAGAGGGAGGAAGAGAGGGAGATGAAGGAGGGAGGGAGGGAGGTGAAGGAGGCAGTGAGTCTGATAATAATATAGTCATTGAAAAGTGGTTTTAAAGGGCGTTCAAGGTACAACAGTGAGCGACTTGTCCACCTTCACGCCGCCACGACCCTCGCCAGCCTGTTAGTTCCGTACTGTCCAGCCCGCACATACCTCACCACTGCCCTCCCCCTCTCTCAACCAAGGCTGGATACATGATAAAGATATAGGATAAAGTGATAACAGTAAGGATAATAATAGGGAAAATAGTCAAATGATTGTAGTCTATATATTTTTTCATTGTCAGCATTGTTATTATCATTATTATTGTTTTGATGAGCATTGTATCATTAGCATCATTTACAACATTACTATTATGAGCCGTAGAATTATAGGGGTTGTAGCAGCAGCTGTAAAATAACTGCTATTAACAACAACAACAACAACAACGACCACCACAGACAACCACCACCACACACTCACTACCACATGCACATCAAATAACGTAACTACATCCAACACCACTACAATAACACTTTCCGCAATCACAATCACAATCACCACCACCACCATTATCACCACCACCGCACAAAAACTCACTCGTACTTAAAAGGTTGAATAATTTTAGAAGTTCCGCTACAGACCTTGATACAATAACCCGCCGTAGCATGCCTTAGGAAATGTAGAGTACGCGTTACACTTCTTTCTGCCCCGCTCTCGCTGGACTTCAATTAGATTTCACTTTTTTCTGTTAAATTGATTGTTCATTGTGACAGCGTTGACCAAGACGACTCACGTGAGCTAGAAAAAATATACAGCAGGTGAGCGTGGAATGTTGCGGCGGTAGTAGGGCGGGGACTGCGATGTGGGTCAATGCGGCCACTGCTACTACTACTGCTACCACTGCTACTACTACTGCTACTACTTTTATCATTACTACTCCTACCACCACTACTACGAGTCCTGCGTTCTTACTACTGCTGCTACTGCTACTACTCGTATCATTACTACTCCTACCACCACTACTACGAGTCCTGCGTTCTTACTTCTGCTGCTACTGCTACTACCACCACTACACGACTCCTGCGTTCTTACTGATGTGGTTGCTGGGCTACGGCTGCGAGGTTGTTGCTGCTAAACTCTTAACATAGTACAGAGTAAGCTTGCTGTACGGCCATGCTCTTTCTATCAGCAGAAAAGCAAACCTGATAGAGGAATATTAATTGACTATTAAAAATATGGATAGACTAATGGAGGAATGATTAACAAAACGTGTGAGTTACTGATGGCGGTCTCAAGGTCCCCAAAGACACGCAATAAAGACGTTTCCTCATTTTTCATGCATGGGTGTATTCACAATCTTTCCTTGGGTGTCTCACGAGTGGCTTGCTGGCGCCTCGCATTGTGTCACACCTTGATTGTCACCTTCATGCCCGGGCGCTCTATTACTAAATCGCCTCCAGCTACAGTGCTTCGGTCTTAAACAATGCCATGAATGAAATGGTCTGTTTTTCGTCTTTTAAGAGCCGTGGAATCTTACGGGCTGAGTTTTTACACGGATTAGTAAAAACAAAGCTGTACATCCGTCGGGCACAAACACTTTCCCTTTTCGCACGTGCTTCCTAAAATAAACGCGGGTGTCTCTTTGACGAGGCAGCGGAGTGTGGCGCGACTCTCCTCCCTCCCTCCCTAACCCCCCTCCCCCCCCCTCCCTCTCCTTATAATGGATCACTGCTTACCGCCGCGTTAAGGTCACTGGGCCAACGTTGTATATGGCATGGAGCTCTGAAAGGCCTTTATAGCGCCATGGTAGCCTCTGTTGGATCATTAGTCTTCCAATAAGATTAATGACGGGAACGACTTCGATGATAATGCTGATAATGAATATGATAATGATAATAGTATAATAATAATGATGATAGTATAATTATAATGATAAGAATGATGATAATAATGATAATAAAAATGTAAATATTGATGTGATAGCAATAATAACGGCCTGAAGATCGATCTGAAGGTGGCGTGTCGCAGATGGTGTGTTGGAAACCTTATAAGACAATGAGTCGTAACGGTACGCGCCACTGCCCCGCCCCGCCCCGCCCCGCACACCCCTGCAATGTCAGGGGGTGAGGCTGACGATGACACTGATGATGGTGACTACTTTGATGGTGGTGTCATTAAGGATTATAGTATCGTTAGCGCGTGTATGGTAATGACAAGCACCGACCGAACATAGCTTCACGCCCATATCTATCATTCGTTATATGAAATCGTCTGTTATTACCCATAAAACCACGAAAAAGTAACTAAATAAACCAAATTAGCTAATGGACCAGGATATTAAACAGGTCATATCTATATAATATTGCTTAGGTTCATTAAAATCCGTCGAATGGTGGTTATATTACAAGGAAAAAATTACGTTCTGGGCCTCAAGGGGTTAAACCAAGGTGTGTCTGCGTGTGTGAAGAGTCCCTACAAAGACCCATAGTGTAGTGTACGTGATTAAAACGCCAATAGTCTGACGAGGCACAGTGCAGGGTGAGCGAGGAATCATCTAGTTCTACCACAATCCCTTTTAACGTGCATCTTTTTGTGGCTGCACGCGTGTAAACTTGTTATAACCATGTTTTTTTTAAGAATGCTTAGAAGTAGATAGTTCCATCATTGGACGAAGCTTGGCTGAGGTTGTGGGGAAAAGAGAATGTGGCCGTGGGGTCGCGGGCGAAGCAGAGAGGTGCAGAGGCCAAGCAGAGAGAGGAGAGAGTTAGTCTTGCATTGCCTTCTAATCAATTCGTTCTACTTATCTTCAACGAAATTAACCTGTCTGAGCATTGACTACTGAGACCTTAACTTAGCTGCATCGTACAGGCGGTCGTTTGTATTGATACCAGCGAGATCTTCTACTCAATCATACTCAGAGCTGTGTTTGGAGGCATGCACGAATCATACCTTCCGCTCCTCTCAATGGCTGGGCACATCGTTGCCAACACCGTGACAGACGTTCCCATCCTCGCTAGTGCATGGGAACCTCCCGCGGCAAGCAATCCTCTCACACACACACACACACAGTCACACACACACACACACACACAACACACACACACACACCACACGCACACACACACACACACACCTGCCATTGCTCGGTCATGGCAGGTGGTCCAGTTTAGCTCCCAGGCGTCAAACTTCTTATGAATGGATGCAACGCCTGTAGTAGTATGCTATATGCATGTATAATTAATCAATAGCAGGCTACAAGCTTATGGGACAGTCTGGGAGTGTGAGAGGTGGCATAGTCCACTCATTTCCTTGTCTGCTGAGGCTGTCTCGCAAAACCTGTCATTCAGCTTTGCCTTATCAGCTACACTTGTCTTGTCAGGCATCGCTCACCTGCAGGGCAACAAATTATTTTCTCATCTCGAATATAAGTCTGTTCTGTAATTAGAGAACGCCTTTCTAATCGTATTATCATATTATTTATATCGTATTATCATATCTTTACGAAAACTTTCCCTTCAATGCTTGTGTAAAGGTGACAACTCTTAGTGGTGGTGAGGGTGGTGTGGTGCTGCCTTGGCTCGTGCTGAGGGAGGCAGAACGTGAGCAAGACACAGGCCAGTGAGTTCAGCCTGGCCAGACATAAGCCAATCACAATATGATTTACCCTTTTGTGAAAATATCCAATTTAAATATTAATTCTTCATGCATTTTAAGTTATTGTATGTATCGTGCCAGAAAATATCGCGACTTGTTGAGCTTTGAAGACCATGATGGAGACGGCAGCTCATCGCAGCCAGAAACTAAATTAAATGACTAACGTTTGCACGAGTAATGGCTGTCCTCTCGTGGTGACCAACAGAGAGCCAATGGTTTGAGAAAATAACACAAAATAACACAAAATTACACAAAATTACACAAAATAACACAAAATAACACAAAAAAATAAGAATTAGTCGCGCAGCTCCTACCAGAACGAAAGTATATGGTAACAATAAAAGTGATCTAAGTCATCGTTGTAGTTGTTGCTGCTTGTACTGTTGTTATTGTTGTGATTTGTCTTCCTGTTCCTCATATTATCCTTCTTATTCTTTGTGTATCTGAGGTGTAAGGTTTTCCCAAGAGCTGTAAGATGTATGGACCATCAATCCTTTCCTCATTGTATGCTGTTTCAATGCCGCTATAGGGTGAGGTAACGCAAGCAATGTAGTCACGCCACGAGTCTCTCATCTTTGTTCCTGCGTCGATATATGATTACTGATTTATAAAGCAGCATCTTGTAAACACCGACCAAAGGGAAACGTGTATTGTTTTGTTTGAAGCGCTTTTATAACATGGTAATTGGCGCTTGTGTACAAAACAAGGCAGGAAAAATGAGTTTTGCCGGTGAACTTTGGTAAACAGCCTGACCATAATGCTGTGTCGCTGTAGTGGGTCGCCACTCGACACACGACAACCAAGAGCCAGAGAGTTGTACATGTAAGAGTCCCTGAGTGGCCTGCGTGGCCCAGTGCACTACTCCCTTCCTGGCACAACGCCAGGCCTAGTAAGTCACCCCAGTGGTTCATGTCATAGAAGTCGACTAACGGGGCCTGGTGGGAGCGGCTGCCCACCGGAGGCCACTATAATAGGAGACTCGCAAACCCTGGGGACCGAGGAAGCGGTGAGGCGAAAGTTGGTATGACAATAGGCCTCTGAACATTGGTGGGCCATTCATCCTCCTGGCCGTTAACTCCTTTTTTGTTTATAATTATCCGCCCATAAAGTTAGTTGTACTACAACCCTGGGACGCACAGATCTCAAGGCCAGTGGTTCACCATCATTCTCTCGGCCGAGTTTCCCACAAAATCACACATCCCCCCCCATCTCGCAGGGTCTACGATCTTGACTCATTCCTTGGTGCACTGTAGGCAAGCAGGCATCGCACTCTCCCTTGTCACGATGTAGGGTTAGTATGCGCGTGCGTGCTCGGGGCGTCGCGCTATTCCTCACTAACTTGTTCGCCGTTTTTGGCACATGATATCAAAATAATTTACTTATTTGTATGGAAAATATGAATAAATTAGATTATAAGATCAAAGTTGCAATAACATCCCAAAGAGTTCTTTTTTTTTTCCAGCCACAAAACTTCTGATTCATTCATTGTATATCACACGTGAATGTATCTGCATCATGATGATTTTTAATTTGTATACAACAAAAAACACTGTCATGGCTGTGCCCCTCCTGGTACCACCTGACATCACATGCCGCAGCACGGTGACTTGTCTTTGTCACATCATCAACGTTGCCCCAAGTCCGTTTGTCCACCGCTTTATTTCAAGGCTGAGACACCAGGATGTGGCTGAAGGCTTCAATTTACGACTGAGACCTTTCAGCACCGGAGGCTATTATCATGTTGATGATCTTATCTAGCGATCTCTTTGAATCATTCTGTTCAAGCACTGCGCTGATCCTAACAACTAATAACTTTGGTAAGCATCCTTAATGTCTTTTGAAGCTTCTTTTTAGGATAGTCAAGATGATGCTTCTTAATCTGTCGCAGCTCGGAACACACCTTCCACCACCTCCGGTAAAGAACGCTTCTTAACACGCCTGCTCGTTTCCCTTCTGTTATCTTGCTTTTTGTGTGTGTAGTCTGTTGACGCCGCATTCACGACTGATACCTAAGCACCATCATGCTTAGCTGCTACCTCTGACAATGTTTACGCATAAAAGTCGCTGTTTAGCCGTGGAAAAACTATTTATCAAAGTTTCAAGTTCAATAAGGGTCCAGCTAATAGCAAGTTCACATCAAAAAAACTTACTGACATTCCTACTGATAGCTCTTATAGGTAGCACTGGTGGTGTTTTATATGCATTAGGTCAAGGAGAATGGAAAAACGAAATGTAATTATATTTCGAAACTTTTTGCCTTCATTAATAATTCAAGGCCACAAAACCAGTTTCTTGCAGTATTAATGAAGACGAAAGAGCATTGCGAGAGAACAGGCGCGGTCCTCCCCCCAGGGTTCAGGGGCTTTTTTATGTTCAATTAAAAATTTCTTTCTCAGTGAAAATAAGAGACTAAGCAACACATCTACACCGGAAGTCACAGTCAATCAGTTCACAATGGTGTTGAGCCCCCAGCCCAGCCGGCCTGAAGGACGCTGAGCTGATGAGTGGCTTTGCCCAGACACGAAGGCCTGATTTATGATCTACTTGCAGAAATGTCATTCAAATATCAGTTTTCAAAAGTCAGTTTACACGATACTCTGTTTTTTTTAACGAGGCGTAAAATCCTGACCTGACCTTGCTGCTTACTGACTGATAGTTGATGCCAGGAGAATGAAATACTACGGTTCTTCTAAATTTCAGTTGTATTTTATCATAGTTAACCATATTATCAGGTAAACATAGGCATATTTTTAAGCATGAGACCTTAAGAGTGAATGGTATTTTTGCCTCGATAAAAGAAATAGACTCTAGGTATAAGTAAATGTAAGTACGATCCTAAAGTCTTACGAATTGTTATAAATCCATGACAATTTTTGCTGCGTTGTCCCTAAGCGAGGTGACAGAAGCACCAGTGAGCCATCACCGCACTGGGCAGCAGCTGTCTCGCCCCTCAAGTGCCTCCAGTGTGTCGTGCGATAAGGAAAGCATGATGAAGCATGATATTTGGGGAATCTATTGCGTATTTTTGTTAGGCAGTGCTGGCGGAACGTTTATATCATATTTCTCACAAAATTTGTAGCCATTATGACACCATCAAATTAAACTGTGTAAGGCTCCGACGCCTACAACTAGACAAGATCATAACGAAGCCTTGGCACGATTTTATGACCCGGTATTCAGTCTGCTGTAGTATGAATCATGCCACCTTGTCATCCTTCAACCCCTCATGGCAGTTCCCGCTGGAGAAACACGAGCACAACTGCCAACGATGCTGATGTCAGGGAAGCAAAGGGTAACAGGAGGATAGGCATGTAAAGCCTGGTAAGGCAGCCACCACACGCACCGCCTCGTCACTAATATGTTGTTCAAACCTGTTTGTTCTGCCAAATTACCATGGGGACGGTCTTGACGTATTTGCATAACCCAAGGTCGATCCGTGCGACCACTGCAGCAAAACTTGAGTCGCCACAAGTCAGCAGCACCATAGATGCCAGGCCCTTGTTGCGGTGCCTTCATTATTTAAAGCTGGAAGAGCACCGGGTGTCTGCTCCCTCGTGATCCCATAACGGACCTCCTATCAGGGCACAGACACAGGCACAGGAAGGCCACACAAGCCCTCCTTGCGATCCCGCCATTCAGCACTCCACCATTATAACGGCTTTATCTACCACCTTCGTTTTCCTTCACATTTGATGCAAAGTGTTGACTTTTTGTCACATTTACAGTAAGTCTTCATGAATTCGTATGGGATTTTCCTCAAGTCAGAGAGAGTACACTTAGGTAACCACTCCCGGAACTGGCGTCATTTTTGCGGTTTAGGTGATGGCTGAGCCTGGTGGTGTGTGGCGGAGGGTGTTACGGGCGGCCTGGGTGGGAACGGCTCATGAGAACGCGAGTACGCGCCACAGCCAACACTTGGTTGCAGTGCAGGGAAGTAGTGGCGGCGCGGGGCCTCGGGTTCATTCAAAACAAAACACTTGTCGGAGGATGCGGGTCACGGGACGTGTTGGCGACGGGTGGTGCCTCTGTACCTTTGGGGAGCGGTAAGGTGAGGACAGAAGGGAAGGACACCTCAGAGTAAAGGAATGAATGGAGCATTAATTCGTGGTCTACTGTCGGCGTTTTTCATCTGCATGAAATGGTTGTGAGATTCCTGGTGTAGATTAGAAAGGTTACGTATGGTCTCTGGTGGTTTTCCTTATTCGAACTGAAAGGGAGCAATCTCGCGGCTCACCACATCCCCTCAAGGCCCCGCTGGCTAATGGGTCTGTCTCATTGTGGCACACTCGCCTGTTGAAGAGAAAGATTGCACTAAGTATTGTAAGGCCTAGCTGATCTGTTGTTCTCATATGCGTGCCGTGTGACTTGCCGTGTATGTATGTGCCTGTATGTCCATGCGTGTGTGTTATTCACCCATGTTCTTGATTATATGCTGGACTCGTGATCATCAGCTATAACCATCCCGGAGAGCATTGACCTCAGAGAGAGCGATCTATGGGCAAGGGTGGACCTCATCATACCACACACACTCCATCCCCTTGCTCAAGAGGGGCAGCAGCTTCCCGATTTAACAGTGAAACATCTTGAACCTGTAACGGGGATCGATCCTAGGGGTGCTAAGTGGCAGGTCAGGACTTTATTTATTAAGCTACACGAACAGTGTGTGTGTGTGTGTGTGTGTTGTGTGTGTGTGTTGTGTGTGTGTGTGTGTGTGTGTGTTTGTGTATATTTTATGCTCCGCTCCACTTTTGTTATGATGTCCCGTCTTTGTAGAAGTGGTGTTCCACAGTACCGGTTTGTCGGAATTGTAGGTCGAGGTGTTGCCCGCAGTGATGTGTGGAAGTCAGGTGGGTTGGGCGGAGTACCAGCTCACACAGGGCTCCGTTTTGAACTAATCTCACCTGTAGAGTTGGCTTAATGAGGCGTTGATGGTGAAGGGCCACAGAAACAAGACCTCTTATTGAATCACGTCTTCACTATTTTGTATTATTTTCTCATGTATAGTCAGTCTCCTTGAATCCAAGTTGGGCAGACGATGTCAAACGGCCTCAGAATACGGAATGACATTAACCAAGCGCTCCCAGCCCCATGTATCTCCTCCAGTCCGTCCCTCCTCTCGACTATATAGTTTGTTGCCACCAATGTTTCGCTTACTACATGATAGTGAGGCTGACTGATGTGGGTCATAATCAGAACCATAATTAATGCGTTGACCGCTCATCCTTTATGCGGCCTTTTATCTTCATTCAAGAAAGTTTGGAGTTGTATTAACATATCTCCCTGAAAAATCCTAGCTTTTGTAAGAGGCTATCTAGGTCAGCTGTGCGGCGTGGGCAAGAGAGCCAGCCGGCCTTCACCACCTGGCGTAGTGGGAGTAGCCCGGGACCAGCCTGGGTGTGGCCTCTTACTCCCCCCTTGCATTCCTTACTGCCCTCGTGTGTCTTAGCAAATAATTGAGGCTCTAAAAAACCTGCTTGACCGCTTGTAGATAATACCTTTCAGTATTTTAAGATCAGTCTAGAATGACGAGGCGGCCATGCTTTCAGTCGCTATTACAAGGCAAACTAGAGGCACGCGCTCGTTGGTGTGTATTCCAGACGCCTTCCATTCCTTGGTCAAAGCGCCGAAGCAGTCAGAGAAAGGACGACTGCCTGCAACTCCAATAACCAGATAACAGATGATGGCGAGGGTATACGGAAGGCTTTCAAAATTTGGCATTATTGATTTGATATGAATTTTGTTATTGGAGCAGCGTTGGTTATGAGAGAAGAGTTGCCGAGTGTTTCTAGTGATCGGTTGGTGTGTGTGTTTTCTCTGAAGTGTATTGTGTTAGGTGCTCTCTCAGTGACGTGAAGTAACTAGCTATACTCCCTTCATAGAAACATGTTGACAGGAAGTTCCTTGATGGCGTGCCGAAACGATGGGTTGAATGTCAGAGTTGTTGATCTCAAGCGAACCTCAAACTTAAATGCAAGTGTGCGAAGGAATTTTTTTTTCTTTACGCAAGACTTGCTGATATGTTTCATGACGAAACTTACAGTTGTTGTGTGACTACATGTGTGTGTGTATATAAAAATTCTCAATGTGAGACAACTAGTAACCCCTGTGTTAGCACCGGGGCGGGGGTGGGGGGGGGGTTAGCGGTAAGGTAAGATGTGAAGTGACTGATGTAGCACCGTGACTGTTGACGCCCTGCAATGCAAGGGTCCCGGCGCACTGTTTGCAGGCAAGCAATAATGCTACTGTACGATAGTGTGCAAGAGATAGAAAGTTGACTTTGTGTAGCATGCGTCACGGATGTTGGCCTGAAGGTGCTGCTGAACATGTGACAAAAAGTATTTGCGTGGAAAGACGAGTCATAGAGGTCACTGCGAGCAACAGACACGCACAGAAAATATCCCAAAGCTGTGAGAACCAACTACTCTTGCCACCTCAGTTTGACCTCGAGCGGTTCGTCTTACACTACAGACTAGATTCTATAGTACTACAGCACGGCCAAGTGCATGGGCCGTGTTATAAAGAATATACATGTAGTTTGTAGTCGTCACAAAATATTATCATAATTATATTTAAATGTATGTTTACAGTTTTTTATCAAAGATTCTTTGAAAGGTATGGTTAGAGGTGGCAAGGAAGGCCGTTCGTGAGACGAACCGTGTGGCCCGGTGACGGTGGTGGTGGTGGCGGTGGTGGTGGCGGTGGTGGCGCCTGCAGCTGTGGGTCACCCGCGCCGCGGCACAGGCACCGCGCGCTGTGTTACCTGTCTTCAGGTGCCTTTACTTTAAAGATGTTGACACGTGATACACAAAGCGCAAGGTACAGTGTGTATGTATTTATACACGAAAACAGGCTGTGGAAAGCGAATGTTAATCATGGAGAGCACAACATAAATAAGTATATATTTGTATCATAGGATTAATGATGTAACATTGCCACATCATGCGGCCCCATGTAGCAATCCTTTACTACGGCTGAGTCCTTGGAGTGAGTGGGGTATGCGGCCACGGCAGCAGCGGCCACTATGTGGGTCACTCCGGGAGACATTCCGCCAGGCAGATGTAGGGAGTCCTGACCCGAGAGGCAGCTAATGACAGGGTACCAACAGCCCACCATACCGGGCGTGTGGGTACAAGTGAGTACACCGGCGCCACCCTCACCCATCGCCCGGCCATCCCGCCCGCATCACCCTCGCCGCCACCTCGGTGATGGCAAGTGGTGGCGCGGCCACTACACGCTACAAAAGGGTACAGGAAGTAGCACATTTACTATTTCAAACGGATTGTTCAGCGAAACTCCGAGTCTTCGGGAGAAAGACCTATCACGTTGATGGTACAACGCCTGGCATAGTTGTGCTGTCAGAAGGACGACACGGAGAGGCGAACTAGGAGCCAATGATCGCTAGGGCAAGGTGGGATATCCGCCCATCGTGGCCTTGCAGCAGTCCCAAGTGCTTTAGGTAGCTCTAGATTAGTACCTTTGGCTTCCTCATCTCTGCCTTGTGACTCGTCATCTGGCTGCTCTCTGAACCAGCATCTGGCGTTCTCTAATTCTATCTAAGTTTCAGTTTTCAGATTTATCATTGGCAGAATTAACTGGCGTCGTTCAGGGAAAAAATAAGAATTACACTTTTGCAACATAAAGTTTGAGCAAGAATTGAGCAAGATCTTCAGATACCAGATAATATTGTATGTGTTTCCTTTTTTCGTTCTTAGTGAAAGTAACCTTTGAACATAAGAACATAAGAAAATAAGGAAGCTACAAGAGGCCGCGAGGCCTACACGTGGTAGTTCCTGGATACATGAGGCCATAAAAAAGCATGTGCCTTATTTATTTAGTCAAATTTCAAGTTATCCCATTTGACATCAGGAAGCGCCCTTGACATGATCTGTCCTGGCATACAAGCATGACAGTTCTCGTAAAACGATATTGCTAAAAGACTCTTCCGGAGATTGGTGAGTGCGTCAGTCTTGAATTCTAAGCTAACAAACATGTATTTTAGATCCTGTTGCCAACATTCTGTCTCGTCGAGACGTTCCATGAAGAAAGCGACGTATTCTACAGGCCACACTCATTTGATATTATGTTATATGTGAAAATCCTCATTTTCTTTCTGACGCCACGGAGCTTCATTTGCGCAACTCTGACCAGAATGCGACACCTCTCCTAAGAAGATATGCCATTAGATGCCGTTGCGGGCTGCTAAATGCTCCAACGCTGATTATGTATCATTAAAACAAGCTTACATACGCACGGGTCCACACACACAAGGGTACATACATACATACATACGTACGGGTCCACACATACAAGAGTACATACATACATACAAAGGATAAGACATACCGGTGGCGGTGGTCTAGTGGTAGCTCGGTCGCCTGGCCCGCTAGAGACCCCAGGTTCTATTTCCGGGTCGTCCACGATACCTTAGGCAAAATGAAGGTATCTTTACGATAGCCTGCTACCTAGAACTGAAACAGTCACCCATGGCCAGATATAAGAACAGTTGGCGGCGCCCGCATTCTGGGGAAAGAATAGAAGTGCAAACAATGTTGTCTGTCTTGCTTAATAACAAAAGCAGTTGCTAGCCATAAAGCCAAAGCCTTTCCTTGCATGGAGAAGACAAACTTTTTAGAATACGTGACACATAGGTGCATGATATTTCTAAAATATGGGAAAATCTTTAGTGTTGTCTAGGTAGGATGAGTTAGTGGTCAGTGTTAGGAGGGATGCTGCTGTGCTATGCAAGGGCGAGGCGTTGAACAGGTGTGCCAATGTGCCATGGTCCATGCATCCATTGTCTGCCTGGAGCGTGACTGACCGCCCCAAGGACTGTTCTCAGAGGCCATTCACTCTTCGCTGCCAGATGAGTGAAGACCACACTCTCCCATTTTCATACCTAGCCAACCGCTGACACTTTTTGATATCATCGTCTTTGTCTTCACCATTTCTCCTCTGCATCCATTGCCATCTTTACAGTCATCTTTTTACGCCTCTTTGACGCATATGTCAAAGTATCACTCACTCCTCTGTACACTCTTAGAAAAAAAGGGTAGGAAAAGGGTAGAAAAAGGGTGTTTATAGTGATGAAATACTGCTACCCTTACAAATATACCCTTTTGCAACCCTAAATATACCTTTTTCAAACCCCAAATGTACCCTTTCTCAACCCTCTCGTCTAAAAAGGGTAGATAAAGGGTAGATGAAGGGTATAATCAGCAGCATCTACACTCCAGCCTGGACATAGGGTATAAAAAGGGTAGTGATGGTGCGATGTAACAATTCTACCCTTAATATACCCCCCATTTCTCAGAGTGTACTTCTTCGGCGTCATAGGTAGAGGGAGGGATGGCTGGAGGGCCACGGGAAAGTTAAGGCCGCGAAGCCTGCATTCACTAGGCTTTGATAAGTGCCTTGCTGTGTTTTCCTCAAGCAGAACTTTCCCCTGCGTCTGACGATCACTAATGGGGAAACTACAGGTTAACGGTGACCTGAGGCGCCTCGCCCGCTGCCGGCGCTTACTTGTCACTCTCTTTCCCTTTTTTCCTGCAAAGAGAAAGGATTTACTTCTGACTTTTTTGTGTGTGTGTGTGAGAGAGAGAGAGAGAGAGAGAGAGAGAGAGAGAGAGAGAGAGAGAGAGAGAGAGAGAGAGAGAGAGAGAGAGAGAGAGAGAGAGAGAGAGAAAACCAATTAGTATGTAGATTGATTAGCAGGACAAGAAGTATATTATTAAGGGTGCTCGCTATCCTGCTTCCTCCTAGAGTGCGTCAAGATATGACTTGCCCCTCCAAGGCCAACAACTCAAGCACCACCAGACGACCTCACAACAAAACACGGGAAGCAGGGCACGACTCAGGTCTGGAACCACCACCACCACATATCGGGCACCAAAAACTTGCAGCTTCAACTTAGAGGAAGGGGAAAAAAAACCCCAGAAGGACAGATTTCCTGCACCGTTAAGTCAGAGTTTACCAATGCTACGACGCGTTTTTGTGATCCAGTTTTAGGTAAGGCTGCAGTGTCCATCCAGTCCCTCGATCCTTGACTGCCTCGAAAGTGACTACTAGGTTATGGTAATATCTTGGCAGCGCCGAAGGACTATGAGTGACAGCTGCGTTTTAGTGTTTGATCGACGTCACTCTGGTTTTCCTAACAACGAGGGGCTCCTGTATAGCAGTGTGAGGCAGTGAGTGGCTCCTGTATAGCAGTGTGAGGCAATGAGTGGCTCCTGTATAGCAGTGTGAGGCAGTGAGTGGCTCCTGTATAGCAGTGAGTGGCTCCTGTATAGCAGTGTGAGACAGTGAGTGGCTCCTGTATAGCAGTGTGAGGCAGTGAGTGGCTCCTGTATAGCAGTGTGAGGCAGTGAGTGGCTCCTGGCAGTGAGTGGCTCCTGTATAGCAGTGTGAGGCAATGAGTGGCTCCTGTCTAGCAGTGTGAGGCAGTGAGTGGCTCCTGTATAGCAGTGTGAGACAGTGAGTGGCTCCTGTCTAGCAGCGTGAGGCAGTGAGTGGCTCCTGTCTAGCAGTGTGAGGCAGTGAGTGGCTCCTGTCTAGCAGTGTGAGGCAGTGAGTGGCTCCTGTCTAGCAGTGTGAGGCAGTGAGTGGCTCCTGTCTAGCAGTGTGAGGCAATGAGTGGCGTGTTCAAAGCCAAACACTGTTGCGGACACTTGCTGAGACGCACCACACCATATATGAGGAAAAATAAGAATCAAGGCAAAATGTTAATAAAAAAAAATGTTTCGGTTCGAACTAAAGCTGAGCCCTCTTGTAACTGTTTATCATTATTATTATTATTATCATCACTACTTTAGTTTTTGTCATATTATTATCATTTTCATCATTTCTATCATTGCTATTATCCTTATCATTATCAGTATAACTATTATCATCATTAATAGTGTTTTTATTGCAATTGTTGTTATTATCACGACCATCATTATTACTGTGTTGGGATAACGGTACTCTTGTTGTCGACCTTTGTGTTGATACTGTCATTTTCTTCCATCGAGAAATAACAAAGAAACGGTGGTGTCAGGCTAGGAATCTAAGGCAAAGGATAAACCTAACTAAGATTGTATCCCTCAATCATGACTTACGTACGATTCACAAGTTGGCATGGAGTGTGTTTTGACGAAGCCATTAAGTTAGCTAAGTTAGTTCATGAGTGATTTCCGGCCGCCGCTGATACCTGTCATGCGGATCACAGGCTGCGGACTCGAACCCGTCGCCCTTGAACGCACCCACCCCATACCCACCCATACCCACCCACGACCCACCCACGACCCGCCCACCACCCGCCCACCACTCCCTGGCTGCACCTCACGGACACTCTTTGTGACTCATAGCCATAGCGTTATAATAATGATTCTTGCAACTTTAGATAAGATGATCGTTACTTCTGAGGAGCATGTCATGAGTCTTCCTGTCTGTGATGTTACAGGAACTACCACGTGTAGGTCTCGCGGCCTCTTGTAGCTTCCTTATTTTCTTATGTTCTTATTTTCTTATATTCTTATGTTCTTATGTTCTTATGATGTTTCCCCGAAGAGCTGTTTTTTGCTTGACTTCTTTAATGATATGTTGTTTATATTTCCTAACATGTTTTTTTTGTTATCGTTGCAGATGTGGAGACCTGTAAAAACTTCGAGACGCCCTTCCACACTGTGTCCACTTGCCGCGGCGTGTCTGAGGTCGTCCACGATGGCTCCTGCAAGAACCAGATCACCTGGAGCAAGGGTGAGCCTGCCGTGCTATAGCTATAGACTTACTATCTTATCGCATCTGTAGAGACAAGAACACAAAAGGTATGAATGATATAGACACACTTAAAAGAAACGCGGGAATGAACTAAGAATGTAGGAAATAGTAATCATTCGCTTTGACAATGAAATACTGGAAGTTGGCGAGAGAGAGAGAGAGCGGAGAGAGAGAGAGAGAGAGAGAGAGAGAGAGAGAGAGAGAGAGAGAGAGAGAGAGAGAGAGAGAGAGAGAG
>JACEEZ010023127.1:431009-478762 GCA_016584305.1 Chionoecetes opilio
TAACAACCCATAAACTACGTGGCAAAAAAAAAAATTATATCCTACCCACAATCCTCTGCGACCCTGTTAATGAGTTCGAAGCACTAACGAACCCTATCAATATAAGCTTTAGAAAAAGACTACAAAACTATACCAGCACTATTGCTATCTCACATTGACTAACATTTAAGACTTAGATAACGTTAGCCTACAGGTCAGGAATTATTGGTCAAAAGTAAATAGATAAGGGCATGGGAAGGAAATAAGGGAAAGGTTTGTGTTTCGAAGCAGTGTTGAGTTCCCTGAGTAATCCGGTACAAGCGACAGTCGAGAGCGAGCCGGCGAGGGATCAGGACGTGTGTGCAGGCAGCTGGGAGGAAGTAGGGGAGGATTTTTGGTCGAACAACGCTTTATTTTGTTGTTCTTCTTCATATTTCTGCCGCGTAAGTTAAATAGAGAGAAAAAGGGAGGGAGTGGAAGAGAGAGTGATATGAATGAGTGGCGGATCTAAGGGCCATGAAATCTCGTTGGCCACCCCAGATCTGAGGCCGAGGTCTAATGAATATTCAACCATTTCTTGTTAATGGATATGCCATGGCGTAATACTCTAATTCTGTGTCCAACCTTGGCAACGCTAGTCAAAATTTCCTGGCGGTGCTACTGTGGGTGAGAGTGAGAGGGAGGGAGAGCTTACGTGTGATGTGAAGTTGTTTAGTCCTCCCTGCAAAGTCATGGCTGTTGCCTAGTTATCTTTCTACCTCATATGACGTAAGATCGGCTATAGCCAGTGGCATTGTTACGGGCATGAGAATCCGTAGCCCCCCAGGTGCCCCCCTCCACTGGCCATGGCTGCTGTAATCTGCTTGGACCTGTGACTGACGATAGGCCCCAATACCCGTCTATGTGGTATCAGAATGCCTCTGAACTCCGCTTGCCATAGTGCCCCCCCCCCCCAGACACGGCTGTACTCCCCAGGTCGCCCCCCCCCTCTATTGATAGATACCTACCTAGCTACGCCACTGGTTATTAAGCAAGTAAATTTAGTGTTTTGGCTACTTTTTCCCTTGTCCACATGAAGGGGGAAATGTGGATGGGGTAACTGATTGAAGGGGGACACGACAACAACAAAAGCTGGGACCCATGGACTGCTTTAGAGTAAATGGGAACATAGCGAAGATAATGATAACGAGTGGATATATGTACGCCATTGTCAAAGCCATGTACTACACTATAACTATGAGATGGCTGTGCGTGATAATTCAATCGATATAATTGTCCCATATTCACTAGTATATGTTTGCGAACCAATCACTGTTCCTCTTTCCCGCGCGCATGATCTGGTTCACTATGGTTTACGCAGCACTATTCAACTGTGTGTAGTCTTCATCACCAAGCCAAGATCCTGCCTGGCCTGGGCTAAGCTCCCAATGTTTCAAGATCCTAAACACCCCTGCCTAACCCAAACACAACTTCGCCATTGTTGTATCATAATTATGTACTTTGTTCCTTGGTTTTCGGAAGTGAATAGGATCCCCCCGCTATATTATGATGGAGCAGAAATTATACAGAAAACTTGAGTATTTATATATAAGGTATAAGTATGAGGTATGAGTAATAGAGTGGTAGTGTCTAGGTGAAATAGAGTGGAAATTATAAGGCCGGTAGAGTGTCTAGTTCTGCAGAATAATTAACGCCCCCCTTAAAAAAAAAAAAAAGCCGAAAAAACAAATATCAGATTGTTAAAATGCACATCCAAATATACCAGAAAATAAAATAATCTCGTTAAAAAATTGCGGAATGCTGAGAAACCAAAATTTACCAAGCAAACCTCCCATTTAACCTCCTTAGCTAGTGTATAAGGTAGGGCTTAAGAAAAGAGAGAGAGAGAGAGAGAGAGAGAGAGAGAGAGAGAGAGAGAGAGAGAGAGAGAGAGAGAGAGAGAGAGAGAGAGAGAGAGAGAGAGAGAGAGAGAGAGAGAGAGAGAGAGAGAGAGAGAACATAAGAACATAAGAAAATAAGGAAGCTACAAGAGGCCGCTATGCCTACACGTGGTAGTTCCTGTGTAGAGAGAGAGAGAGAGAGAGAGAGAGAGAGAGAATCGAAGAAAATAGGAACACTAGACCTTGGTGGGTTAATGGACCAAGCACTAGACGAAGTGTAAAGTTGGAACTCTCGTCGACGGGGACGAGAGATCCGGTTGCCGAGAGTACCGTAACCCGTCTATACACACTCGTATGGGCGTGTGCGAGACTGAACATGAATGAGGCACATCACATTTCATACCTATGGCTTAACTGAAACTGACCGCACACCAACACCTTCACAGATGTGTAATACAGTAAGGATACTTTGCATTGCTGCATTTTCATTTCGAGCAGTTTGAGGGCGTGTTTATACAGGAATATCATGACCTTATCAAAGTTTCTAAGTATTTCTGTTTACTGTTTCTATTTCTCCACCTCCCTTTGACTTCAATCTTTTCATGAGAGGAGTAACCAGGTACTATATGACCCTGGGAGTAACAAGACACCTCCCGAACTAAATTGGCCCACGTCCCTTTCTTCATTCTTTTACTGCATGTGTTCTCTATAGGGAGTGGCAACGAAGCGGGCGTTTTGTTACCTCTTTACGTTTTGCCTTGGCCTGTCCTTTGTTATGTAAAAAAAAAATTGTGATTAGGAAAGAGAATATATACACGACAGTGCAATCCATAGATATCGATAGGGTAGAGATGAGAGAGCCGTTTGGAATTTATGATCACTATATCATTAGTTTTAGTGGGATGTGTGTAATATAGGACATATCATGACAATAAGAAAACTATGAGGGTATGATGAATTATAGCAACAATACACAGTAAAATTAGATACCTAATGTAAGTGTAAATAGTATTTAGAGAAAGGTTTTTTTTTTTTTTAGAAAAGCAGTGAAGGAATTTGTGCCTCGTAACATAAAGAAGAAAACAGCCCTTAACCCCTTCACACCAGGTCTTTCCTTTGCTATATAACATTGTAGGTTGTCGAGCCATAAAATTACGAAAAGTGACTGAATATACCAAATTAGTTAGTGGACAAGGACACTTAACAGGTCATATCTATAAAATATTGCTCATAGTCCCTAAAAATCGTCTAATGGTAGCCAAATTACAATGGAAATTACGTTCTGGGTCTCAAGGGGTTAAGGTGGACATGAGATATTGAGATAAGGTATGACAGCAAAAAAAAACAAGATCAAACTTTAGCACGGATAAAGACACACTGTAGAACATGAAGATGGGATCAAAAATTGGCAAGAATAACTATATCTCTGAAATCAGATAAAGCGCCATGGACTATATATATATATAGGTTGTGTCATCGGAGAAGAGAGTTCAGTTCAGAATGAGTTAGGAGTTAGGGAAGCGAGTTACGAGCCAATCACAATCGCCGCTGCTGGACAACCAATCAGAGACGTAGGGCAAGTCTGTCTGTCTGTCTGTACGGTCTTCCGGTGGTATAGTTGAAGATCGTGTAACTCAGCGTGTCTTAACCTTTCACCCCCACGTACGCCCCCCTTAGTAGTTGGTTCTTGCCTCCAAGGTCCCCACCTTCACTTCTTCAACCTAGATGTATGCGTCGGCCTTCGCTTCAAGTACATGAAGGGATATAATAATTAGGGCAAGCATGCATAAATAGAAATCCGCCTCCGTGGTGTAGTGGCTCTATATAGCGTGCCTAGTTACGAATCTGCGAGCCCTGGTTCGAATCCAGGTCAGGACAGTCGGCGGCCAGCACAAATATTTGTTCATCCTCCCTATCAGGGTTGATAAATGGGTACCTGGGGAAACCTGGGGAAGGTAACTGTAAGGTAAAGTTGGGAGCATACGCTAAGCTGCGCGTGGCATGTGGTGCTCATCTCCGTGGCATTAGCCCTTAGAGCCTGTGGTGGGTGAGAACCCGTTACCCGGGATACAGGGCTAGTGTGACTCCGGGTTACCACAGTTACCTTCCCAGGTTACCCAGGTACCCATTTATCAACCCGAAGGAAGGAAGAACAGCTGGGTAGGCTGGTCACCGACTTGCCCTGGCCCGGGATCGAACCAGGGCCCGCAGATTCGTAGCCAGGCACGCTAGCCACTGCACCACGGAGGCGACGAGGTAACTGTGGTAACCCGGATGTCACACTAGCCCTGTGTCCCGGGATAACGGGTTGTCACCCACCACAGGCTCAAGGGCTTATGCCACGGAGATGAGCACCGAGGCCACGCGCAGCTTAGCGTATGGCCCCATCTTTATCTTTGCTATTAATTAGGTGCGGCCGCAGTGGGGGCGAGAAAGCGAGGGACTGCTTTATTAAAAATAGATAATGCTCTGGCCATACAATGATAATATAATACAATATAATAATTATAATAATTATAAGATAATAATGATAATAATAGTGATACTCATATTGATAATACTAATATTGGTAATTTTGATAAGATAATAATAATAGTAATAATAATAAAAAGGGTAATCATGGGGGCATACGCTATGCTGCGCGTGGCCTCGGTGTTCATCTCCCTCGCATTAACCCTTAGAACCTGTGGTGGGTGAGGACCCGTTACCCCGAGACACAGGGCTAGTGTGACATCCGGGTTACCACAGTTACCTTCCCCAGATAACCATTTATCAACCCCGAAAGGAAGGTTGAACAGCTACCTAGTTTATCCCGGGATGGTCGCCGACCTGCCCTTGCCCGGGTTCGAACCAGGGCCCGCAGATTGGTAGCTCGGCGCGCTAGTCACTACACCACGGAGGCGACAAGGTGATGATAATAATAGTTATACAATTACAACAATAATAATAAAAATAATAATGACGATAACAATAATGATATAGATGATGATAATGATACTGATAATAATAACAATAATAATAGTAATAATAATAAAAAAATAATATTGCATAAAAGTCTACAGAGTAAGTGAAATCTGGCAAGACGTTACCGCAGAGTTTTCGCCGACACTCCAGCTCCTGCTCCTGCTCCTTCTCTGTAGCGGCCTTCTTCACTCACCCTCACGCCGAGCTTCATGTTAAAGCGAAGGCCGAGCTTCACGTTAAGCGAACGGCGAGCTTCTATTGCGAAGGCGCGAGCTTCATGCTTGATCTGGACAGGTTCTTTTGTCTGCTTTGGCTCACGCCCCCCTACCGTAAGGGTGCGCGCCCCCGAGGTTAAGAACCGCTGCTGTAACCCATGGGGAGGCTACATCTTGTTCTGTTTAGATGGAGAATGGATCTAACCCGCTGGTGCATCCCTGAAAACCCCGGCTGGCTGACTGGCTGGCTGGCTGGCTGGCTGGCTGGCTGACTGGCTGGCTGGCTGGCTGGCTGGCTGGCTGGCTGACTGGCTGGCTGACTGGCTGGCTGGCTGGCTGACTGGCTGGCTGGCTGACTGACTGGCTGACTGGCTGGCTGGCTGACTGGCTGACTGGCTGGCTGGCTGGCTGGCTGACTGACTGGCTGACTGGCTGACTGGCTGACTGGCTGGCTGGCTGGCTGACTGGCTGGCTGACTGACTGGCTGACTGGCTGGCTGGCTGACTGGCTGACTGACTGGCTGGCTGGCTGGCTGACTGACTGGCTGACTGGCTGGCTGGCTGGCTGGTACAATCTGTGCTGGAACAAGTCATGTGTGGTATTTTCGGGGGTGAAAAAGTGTTTTCTCGTGATATTTTGCTGATTATATTTGCTATTTAATTTCTGCTCAGATTATCACCGCCACAAGTATTGTTTTATATAGATGCCAAGTCAGCGTGTTGTCCTGCGATGATTATACGCCCAATGATTTACTTATAGACATATCAGAAAAGACTAGAGAAAATGTATATTCAATGAGACATGATATCCATTTTTTTCTTAGCATACTAGTAGGTAGCGCATCAAACGTACCTACATACACACACACACATACATCATACAAAAACCATTACACACACACACACACACACACGCCAAGGCATACAAGGTTTAGCATACAGACATTCCTATTACATGAGTCAGCCTTACCAAGAAGTGAACGCAGACTTCGGTAAACCCGTCTGAGAACTTTCTGGCAACGTGCAATGACAGACTTCCAAAAACCCTTCCTTTATTTATCCACCCATTGCTCCACCAAATTTCATAGGACACATTTCATTGTCCCAAACTAGACTTAATTTCGGTCAAGTTAACCCTGTGCTACCCTCTTAATAGTGGCTAATGGGTTCCTATCGTCCCAGGCACTGATGACCTTATTGGCACAACTTGTGAAAGAGGGGTCTGACTCGACACGCAGGTGGCGAGTGTCCTGTTTTCATCCCAATTACTGCTGCCACAAGTCGAAACCGAGCGACGAAATGACTCGTAAGTATTCATAGCCTTGCCTGGCTTATCTGAAGGATGGGAGGGTAGGGAAGGATGAGATGTGAAGGCGTAGGAGACGTGAGAAAGGACATAGGAGGCCCACGTAGGCACTGGCAGTGATGGCAGACATGATTTTTACTTTCTAATTTGTGTTTATTTGCTTGCTTTGTGTGCCTGTGTGGTATCATTGTATGGTAGGCAGTGTGTGGTGTGAGGTGCTGGCTTAATGGGGTCACAGGTGGCAGGATTTCAGAGGCATAAGAAAGGAATGACGTGTTATGGTTGGGATGAGTCTGGCAGCGAGCCTCCACACCTGGGCTTGTTTACTCAGCTGGTGTGGTCCACTGGTCCCCCTAGCGTCATGCCATCAACCAGAGGGTGGAGGGGACCCAAACTGTAAGGGGTAACACAGACCCGCTGTTCACGCCAGTCCTCAGTGGGCAGATAATAGCAAATATATACCAGTGGTAGAAATGGACAATCGCGCAGTTCTCGTCCATTATAACCACAACAGTAGTCGGGACTGAGGTACAATTTCGGTGTTGGGCACTACCGTCTGTGCACACGACACTATTGTTTCTTAGATGTACTTGGCTGTAGTTTAGATATATGTTTGATGAATTTGGCACTCAGTTGTGGAGCAAATCAGTATATTTTGTTATTGCGTCCTCCTCTCAAAGACTAGATATTTCAGCCAGAAACGGTTAGGTTAGGTTAGTCGGGAGTTTGATTCGTATTATTCCAAAAAGACACCCACTTCACTACGAAGGGCACCGAGGTCCTGCGTGTTTATGAGATGCCTTCTTCACATACAAGACACTACTGTATTGCTTGTCTGTCGGAAATCTCTCGTTCATGAGATATTAATTTCTCAGGTAGGGAGAATATTAAGTCTAGGTAAGTATAGTGTTGTTACGTAATCATTCTTTGGTTCGGTTAGGTTAGGGTTAGTTTAATAGGTTTTTTTCAATATCCAGTCGTTACAGAACTTTGAAAATGATCATGAAAAGCCTGGTCTCCCGGTGTCACGGAGAGGTGGAGCAGTACGCGGGGGGGGGGGGGGAGGTGCGTGTATTTCTGGAAATTTACCGTTTTATTTAGTAACAGATGATATCAAGATGAAAAAAATACTTATAAATACTATAGCAGTGTGGAGTGGGATCTTTGGTGGGCGGGGCACATATTCCCCAACTCTATGCGTGTATGTGGACTCCAGGTGAAGACGCTGGCTGTAGTTCCGAAACTAACAATAGGATTTTCTCAAATACCCTCATTGTGATTCCCACACTAAGTGGGAATACATTCCCATTAAGCTTCCATTACATCACTAATGAAACTTCACCTAACCAACCGTAGCCTAACGTAATGTAAGGTGACGTGTTCAAGAGTAAGCACGGCATACTGTTTCAGAAAATGGGAATAGCGGGCGGGGCGGGGCGGGGCGGGCCTACCACAAACTAAAACTAATATTGATTTCCGCCAAAAACGAGTGCCGGCCTAACTCAAACACGGTAAAGCTGCAGTTCAATGCAATACTCCCTATCTTGTTTTTCTCTTTCACTGCACAACAAACTTGAGGACCTGGTGGGAAAGCAGGGTTCTTTCAGGGGGGAATAAAAAATGACTAGTTATAGTTAAACTATATTTCCCTAAATTTCAGGGAAATTTCTCTTAAGTATGGAAGAACAGAAATTGCATCATGCATCACCTTAACAAAGTGGGGGGCCACAGACCCCCCTGCTAGTTCGCTAACTTATCCCAGACGTTAGTTACCTACATAGCCTAACCTTATTTTGATTTGAATTCACATAAAATACCTTAATCAAAAGTAGAGGTGTCCTGGGCATGGTTTAAGGTCGTTGCCTCCTCTTCCTTGAGCGCTACAGGCACCACAGATTGTTCGGCAGGCTGCCGTGTTGACTGACTTATACAGTTGAGCAGCAGCCAGAAAGAATTTTATATGAATAATATAAAGTATCATAATCACAAACACAACCTGACCGGGTAGGGTCGGGATGTAAACAGTGACTGGCAATACATGCTGAATTTGGCAGGAACATCCCCACTGCTAGCCCTGCGATCTAGCGGACACATTTATCAAGCAGCGGACATTTTGAATGGATTGGTCCGCTTGTCCGGTAGTGGATGGAGTCCGTTAAATCCGAAGTCCGTTAAATCAAGGGTCGAGTGTACACACTGTACATGTTTTATCAAAAAAGTGATCATATGCCGAGATCAAGAGGAAATGGCTTTGATTCTCTGGGGATGTAGAAGAGAGCGGCCACCCTATTGATAACATCACTATCCATATGGAAGCGAGGCTCTTTCTCCTGTACACTGCAGTTATACACCATTTTACAATGTACAGTTGTGCCGTGACACATGCAGGGGTCAAGTAATAGAGATGGTCCCGAAAGTTAAAAAATCTGGGAAAAAGTGTTATCACCCCCATTAAACAATCCCTGGACCCCTCGTAGGGCATGACCTATCTGTACACCTGCTAAGTGAGGGTTAAGCTTCATCAGGCCACCCATCACACCTTCCAACACCGTTTTCAGGTGTCTGTCTGTTTGTCTGACTGACTGCAGGAATATGATGATAGTCAAATAAGTAGGTTTTTTTCAACATTGGACAAAGACCATTTGGGGCCAAGCAAACCTTGTTTTGTTCAATGCCTCAAAAACCCAATTTCTTCACCTATCTACTCAACAAAACCGTGAACTCATCCATTGATAGACACCACGTGCTGCAATCCCACAAGTGCCTGACTAGTCACCAATGTATTATTGATACCACTGTGTAGTATGGTATAGTCCTTTACTATACCATACTTGGCCAGTGTGGGGGGCATGCATGACTTTGTTTACACACAGCCACCGCCGCCACAAGTGCAGAGGCGGGAAACTCGGTACCGGTATTTTAGGGGGAGGGGGTTAGGCTCGTATTTGGGTTTAGGGGCCTGGGGGGGGGGGGGGGGGGGAGGGAGGTTGCATTATTCGCGGGGGTTCTATAAGCAAAGAGGAAACCACAGTTAATTAAAGTTTTTTTTGAAACTCTAACCCACTAGTCGTACAAAGGTTTATGAAAAGAAACATAACTTGAAGCCGCTGTGTGAGTGGTGAGTATATTTGTTGTTGTTGAAGGGCAGTGGTGTCGGGATGGATGATATTCACCCTTGTATAGTCTAGGACTATTGGTTTGATGACTGGTCTGTACTCTGGGACTGAGAGTGCTGTGAAGTGTGGGGGAGGTGTATCCAGCTTATTTCCTGTGAATACAGGAGTGAGGCAAGGGTGCGTCCTTGCCCCATCACTATTCAACACTTGCATGGACTGGGTATTGGGCAAAGTTGTAGATCAAAGCGATTGTGGAGCATCCGTCGGCAACACCAAGATCACTGATCTTGTTTTTGCCGATGATGCAGTCGCTGAGTCTTTGCTGAGTCGCTGGAGGTCCTGGTGACGGCTCTCGAGGCGCTGCACGAGGAGGCAAAGCCTTTGGGACTTGAGGTCTCCTGGCTTAAGACCAAGGTCCAGGTGTTTGGAGGCTTACTAGATGAAACAGTACAGTCTGTTCATGCGTGCGGCAAGGACATTGAGATCTTAGAAAGTTTTACATACCTTGGTAGCGCAGTCCATAATGACGGCGGGTCACGTCAAGAAGTCTTACGGCGGATTGACATAGCCCACGGTGTTATGGACTTGCTCAGCAGGAGTATTTGGCGTTGTCGGTACCTGTGCAGGAGGACAAAGATCCGGATCTTCAAGTCGCTTGTGATCCCTGTCTTACTCTATGGTTGTGAGACATGGACACTAAATAGCGACTTGAAGAGACGAATCGATGCCTTTGGTAATAAGTGTCTTCGCAGAATCATGGGGTATCGCTGGGATGATTACGTGTCAAATCAGCGATTGCACCGTGAGACTGAATCGAGGCCTATTATCTGCATAGTCCGTCAGCGCCAACTTCGGCTATATGGGCATGTGGCACGCTACCCTGAAACCGATCCTTCCCATCGGGTTGTATCTGTAAGAGACAATCCGGCGTGGAGGAGGCCAAGGGGGCGCCCACAAGGCTCGTGGCTGGGGCAAGTTGATGCTTCCTGTCGAGTTTCTTGGTATGGGAAAGGAGCCTGCATGGGGACTCGCGCGTGGTGACCCCCGGGAGTGGCGTCGTAGGGTGGGCGAGGCGACGCACGTATGCCCCCAATGATTGATTGATTGATAGTCTTGCAGGCTCGCATGGCCTTGACTTCCCAGGGTGGCGGGACAGTCACTTACTCCCTCACATTGCCTTCTTATACTGCTTTAGCCTCTAGGTTTGTTTTAGAGAAGGATCTTGCATGGTCTAGGCATCTCTCAGAACAATATGATGTGTTTTTGGCAAGAAAAAGCAATGGTAATGAGAAGCCAAGATGATGGTGACTTGGCGAGGTGCTTTCACCCAAAAAAACATGGATCACTAAGAGTGTAATACACCACCCATGTGTCTCGTGTCTCACCAGTTAGAGTTACCAACTGATGAAGTTATGTATTTCTTTGTTATTTTCCCATAATATAAACATTTGAAAAGAAAACATTGTAATGTGTACTACGTGGGCATTTTGTCTTTGAAAGGCCATACATACCTAGTTCAGGGGATTTTAAAAAATGTGTGAAATTTTATGAGAGGAAAGGAAGATACTATAAAAGTTCCCGGAGCTGTTCACTGCCCTGGTGGTCCTGGTGGTCGCCGTCAGAGTAGACCACCTGAGGTTTTGTATTACTCGTATTTCTCAGTTTTATGAAATTTGTCTGCCCAGATTAAGGAATGCAGAGTCCGAGTTAGAGGGGTCCTACTGTATGTACAAATGACAAGTAGAAGGATAATACTGTATGAAATAATTTACAGGTTACAGTCACAAAAATATTGAGAATAAGGAGGCAGGCAGGTATCACGAAAACTTATATCATCAAGTAGATATTGCTTGCACAGGCGAGCATTGTGCTAATTCATTAATGTTTATCATCGGATTCCTGCTGAGGTAATGCTCGTGTAGCGCCATCATGCTGTAGCACTGTGACATGAGGTACAGTGAATGTGTTTGATATGCACTGTGACATGAGGTACAGTGAATGTGTTTGATATGCACTGTGACATGAGGTACAGTGAATGTGTTTGATACGCACTGTGACATGAGGTACAGTGAATGTGTTTGATATGCACTGTGACATGAGGTACAGTGAATGTGTTTGATATGCACTGTGACATGAGGTACAGTGAATGTGTTTGATATGCACTGTGACATGAGGTACAGTGAATGTGTTTGATACGCACTGTGACATGAGGTACAGTGAATGTGTTTGATATGCACTGTGACATGAGGTACAGTGAATGTGTTTGATATGCACTGTGACATGAGGTACAGTGAATGTGTTTGGTCACGTTCAGGGAATCATCTTATCCATGAGAAGTAATTTGTGTTTAGAGAATTCGGATTCCCATTTGCTTTGTAACTTTTAAAGATAGTCATCCTGCTGCCCTAAAATTATGGTGTTATATGTACAATATCTTAAATCACCCTATTATGGAATTGCATTATAAATTTTTGACAAAGAAGACAGCAGATTCAAATCCTATAGTTAACCCCTTGAGACCCAGAACGTAATTTCCATTGTAATTTGGCTACCATTAGACGATTTTTAGTGAATATAAGCAGTATTTTATAGATATAACCTGTTTAGTACAGGTTGAAGTTCCCAAACTCGGCATCCCAAGACTCGGCAACACCCAAAACTCGGCTATGGTTCCGGATTTCCCAAACACGGCAGAACACCCAAAACACGGCGCGTAGTTGCCGGGTCGGCCGCTGGGTGCCACCACACTAGGCCGCTTGGTTTCTCCCGCCGATTTGTTTGTTGTTATTGTTCAGTGGTGTTGTGACTGTAGAGTTGTGTACACTGTTATTATGTGTACTTAATGCTTTTTTGCATATTTTCATGCTTTTTTTCCCCTTAATATATCTACGTTCTAAAAGTCGGAAAATTCCATTACTCGGCTCGGCGCTGGTCCCGAGGTTGCCGAGTTTGGGAACTTCAACCTGTAGTGCTTGTCCACTAGTTAATTTGGTACTTTAGCTACTTTTCGATATTTTATGGCTAACAACGGACATTATTTTATAGCAAAGGAAAGATCTGGGCGTGAAGGGGTTAAAAAAGTGGCAACGTCAATAATTCTTAAAAAGATGCTACATTTTGCAGGTGGGAATCAACGGGAATTGGCTCGTGCTAAGAATGCCAAGAAGGACGACAAAAAGGGACAAGCTTCTAATGATAAGGTAAGTTACCCTAACTACATAACTTTATATTTGTGGAGACTAACACCAAAAAGTAACACAGTTGCACACTATTATCACTAATTTGCTAAGACCCGTTATTTTCTCTCCTCTCTTTCTCTCCAACATCTCTAGGTTATGTCATGAGGCAGGGCAGATGTGGACCAGCCGGGATTAAAGATCAAAGATTTGTATTCTAGAACAGACACAGTAACCTTACATTTATTTGGTGTCACCTAACACAACTCTTCTTTACTGATAGATTGCTTTATTATGTTCAACAATGTTTTCTAATCACAAGAACAGAATAACAGAGATGAACCAAGTGGCAGGGGTTCAGCCCGTGTGAATGTCAATAGCAGTGACAACTTGCTTGCCTCAATATATCTTTTTGCAATTTTTAAACAACTGCAATTTAGTGGTATAGCGTTGTGGTCATAGCGGAGAAGATGGAATAAGCGTTTAGGGGTTTGGGTACGTGTAGTGGTGGTGGAGGGGAAGGTAGACTGTTGTAGTTGTGGGTACATGTAGTGGTGGTGGTGGGGAAGGTAGACTGTTGTAGTTGTGGGTACATGTAGTGGTGGTGGTGGGGAAGGTAGACTGTTGTAGTTGTTGGTACATGTAGTGGTGGTGGGGAAGGTAGACTGTTGTAGTTGTTGGTACATGTAGTGGTGGTGGTGGGGAAGGTAGACTGTTGTAGTTGTGGGTACATGAAGTGGTGGTGGTGGGGAAGGTAGACTGCTGTAGTTGTTGGTACATGTAGTGGTGGTGGTGGAGGGGAAGGTAGACTGTTGTAGTTGTTGGTACATGCCTGATGAATACACTGGTGTGAAGACTCAATGCAGCAGTTCTTGACACTTATGCTGGCAGAGTTTACCATAACGTTCAGCAGTCTAGACTCCCTCCACAAATCTCTGCCCTATTCACGTCTGTCAAGCGAAAGGCCGAGTACTCAACCAGCGCTCGAGTGTAAAGGTTCAGGGTTGGGAACTCTGTGTAGGCGTAGGTGAAACTCCCGTAACAATCACAAGTTTATTCCCCACACTGAACAAAACTATACACTAATGTCACTGCAGAACTGCACTCTTAAGTCGTGCGTCGCAGTGATTCAATTAACACACTTGTATGCACGCCAACACTGCCCCACTGCCGCCGGTGTCTCGCCCTGCTGTCTTGAACACTGCAGCGAAGCACAACTACCTCTCCAGAGGCAGTAATATACGTATATATCCAAGGAGGAACAGAACACAGAGGGCCCGACTCAAGTGTTTTCTCAGGACTGCCTGCCACCTCCCTGCCTGGCGGGTGAACACTGCGGTAGAAGTGGCAGAGGCTAGGCAACTCCTGGTGCTGAAGCGGGGCTGCAGCAACAGCAGCTCGGCGTCTGCCTCAAGTACAGCCCAAGCTCTGTCTGCCTCCTCCAAGCCTAGACGGCCCCGTCCTCAGCTTCGTCCACGTGCCCCAAAACCTCGAAACAACTGTAACAAAATCTCGCCCTTTGTGAGCTAACAATTTACTCACAACAACCCAACTACGATTAACTAGCAATCCACCTTCCCCTAATTAGTAACTAAGAGCAATAACAATGAGATAATTATATAGCACGTATATACATAGGTTATATAATAACTATCAATTTGTGTAAGGAAACATTTCCTGGCAATGTCTGATGCACTCCTAACATTTCGCTAGATGAGCCGAACAAGCCCATACAGCTGGGGAGTGTGGTGGGGACTGGGGACTTGCTTTCACTCACAGTGCCAAGACTCCCCCCTTGCATATTTTTGCATTCTGACCAATATCAAGAGTTTATCTGATGTGGTATGGACTATGGAAGGTTATTAGATTTTATTCTAGGCGTGTGTGTTGAGTACTGTAGGGCATCATGCAGTGGCTGATGGAGAACGAAATAAAGCAGTCATGACCCAAAATGAAATACATATATTACCACTTCTACAAAATGAAAATAACATAACTGATACTGAAAATAAAGAAAAAGGCAGAAGTTTTAAAGCAGCAGGTAAAGAATTTTTTTTTTCCACTGAGAAAGTGAGAATAGCTCACTTAAGCAGAGTTCTTCTGTTCTTGTGGTTCTCAGCAAACTTATCAACATTTCCTGGCAATGTCTGATGCACTCGTAACATTGCTATACCTAAGGACAGCACATTCACCTCAGGGATGTGGTCACTGGCTTACGGTTACCATCAAATGTTCACGGCATATTTTATCACTTTTATTATTATTTATTTTATCACTTCAGTTAGCACTTGTTTATTGTATTTCTAAACCTGCTTGATATAGACTGCTGCCTGCATTGTTGGGTCTGGCTTGAGCCTTGTCAGATAGCAAGTCTGTCCTCACCCACCTCATGTTCATCAATCACAACGTTTGGACACTTTTTTTTCATAATCTACTCATCCATCAGAACCTTAGGACATTAGTTTCTCATGATCTAAATACAACCATCAGACACTTTGGACCTATATTGTTTTTTCATTATATATTTAGTTCATCCATCAAAGCTGAAGGGCAGACATTTTTTATTCGTGAAATAATCATCTATCTAAATTTAGGGATTTAAATTAGATTTTTAAGACATCCATCAAAACAACTTTTTTTTTCTTCATAAAATATGGCTCCGTTAAATCTTAAGAGAACTGAGGTGTTGTTCTTTGGCCAGATCCATCCATAAGAATTGAAGAACAAACATTTTGTATTCATAATCTAGATCCATGTATCAAAAGTTTAGGAGAGACATGATTCATTTATAATTCAGACTTACCCATCAGGACTTTTGAACATTTTCATTCATATTATACTCGTGCATCAGATCCTTAGGACATATTATACTCATGCATCAGATCCTTAGGACATATTATACTCAGGCAGCAGATCCTTAGGACATATTATACTCATGCATCAGATCCTTAGGACATATTATACTCATGCATCAGATCCTTAGGACATATTATACTCAGGCAGCAGATCCTTAGGACATATTATACTCATGCAGCAGATCCTTAGGACATATTATACTCGTGCATCAGATCCTTAGGACATATTATACTCATGCATCAGATCCTTAGGACATATTATACTCGTGCATCAGATCCTTAGGACATATTATACTCGTGCATCAGATCCTTAGGACATATTATACTCATGCATCAGATCCTTAGGACATATTATACTCATGCATCAGATCCTTAGGACATATTATACTCATGCATCAGATCCTTAGGACATATTATACTCGTGCATCAGATCCTTAGGACATATTATACTCATGCATCAGATCCTTAGGACATATTATACTCATGCATCAGATCCTTAGGACATATTATACTCGTGCATCAGATCCTTAGGACATATTATACTCATGCATCAGATCCTTAGGACATATTATACTCATGCATCAGATCCTTAGGACATATTATACTCATGCATCAGATCCTTAGGACATATTATACTCATGCATCAGATCCTTAGGACATATCATACTCGTGCATCAGATCCTTAGGACATATTATACTCAGGCATCAGATCCTTAGGACATATTATACTCGTGCATCAGATCCTTAGGACATATTATACTCGTGCAGCAGATCCTTAGGACATATTATACTCGTGCAGCAGATCCTTAGGACATATTATACTCGTGCAGCAGATCCTTAGGACAGACATTTTTCCTCCATAATTCATATAAGTTAATTTTTATTTGCTTGCTAGGGCTCTATAACTATAAGGCGGCAGCCCATGATTTATATGTAATGCAGCAGTGATGGTGGAGGAGGGGAAGGTACAGTGTAGCAGTGCACACATCACACTTCCACATCACAGCTCAAGTGAAGGGTATAGATACTACACAATCATTTACACATGTACAGTATTGCACAAGTGAGGAATGCTTGGTAAGTTGTCTTAATTGATTTATCATTTGCTCATACAAACCATGGCCGTGGAGTCTACTCAAAACACCCAATTCTTGACTCATCAATTTCTTGTGTTCGACTCAGACGCTGACCTTTGACAGTGGTGCCGCCATGTGTCAAAAAACAATTACTCAAAAATTGTGTCAATGTGTCAAAAGGGAGCAGTCATTTGCCACTCATACTACATTTGCTTTGTCGTTTTGTAAAGCCTGAAGTGATTGGAACAAAAAGTGGAATTGAATTATAGCGTAGACTCACCGTGGGGGGCTTCGGGCCCGACGCCTTGGGGGAGACTTGCTGGTCGCTCCCTTGGCTTTGGGTCTCTGTCCTCAGTCTGACTAATTTTGCCTGGCCTTTCCTGTCTTCCTCCTTTTTCCCCTCCTTCCCTCTATCTCTCCTCTTTTGCCTCCTCCTAAGGTGTGAGAGCCGTGCTGAAGGGACATGAGGCTGGCTTTAGGCCAGTCCTGAAAGGCCTCAGGTATACCCTCGGAGCCAGTGCCCTCACCCCTCATGGGGGTTGTGGGGGGCCGACCATTTATTTCCCCCTCTTCACCTCAGCCTCACCTTGGCCAATCATGATAAACTTACTCCCACAGGGACTTTAGGGACAGCCCCTCTATCAAATGACCCTCAGGATCCTGCTGGTTTACCGACCCCTGCTCCTCTTTTGACTGGCCCGGAATACTGATATGCCCGTCCCCCAAACAAGACCCTCGGAGACACTTGGTGCTCCTGAGCCCCCTAGCCCCCTAGCCCCCTAGCCAGATCAGGAATCCCTCCTCAGCACCAGGCGACACTCCTGCCCACAACCTCACTACCTCTTCCATATCTTCTTCATCCTTGCCTCCCCCCTCTTCCCCACCAAACCTCTCCTCCACCCTTCCTCTTCCCCAACCTTCTTTGCCCTCGTCCTCATCCAGTATAGCTACTCTTGCTCCCTACAACCCTTCTCCCTCTGGGAGAACTACAGTCCACACGGTCACCTCCTCCTCTCGTCCACACACATCTACTTCTCTCTCTCGCCCCTCCTTAGGCACTTTTTGGTCCTGCAAAATGGGACCGTTTCTACACCGCCCTCTACTCTGATAAACCCTACGTTTCCAAAGATGCCTCCAACAGCAGGTTGGCATGGTTATATTCCGTACCCGCCCTGACCGCTCCCGCCTGGTGATAGTTGGCACTGAGGCCCAAGCTAATGCACTGATCAACCTCACAGACCTGGACGGCAACCCATTTTGCATCACGCCCGACCCCTTCTTAACACTTGCACTGGAACAGTTTCCATCTCCCCGCTCGCTTCGCCAGTCTAGGACGCCGAATGGACCAAGTGTGCGGATGATCTCCTCGCCCTTTGGGCAGAAGTTTATGATGCCGTTGCTGTTTATTGCTGCACCATCCCACCCCGAGGCTGCTGAAAGTACCTTACCGACATTGCCAGTCACATTCAAGAGGCAAGATCACCCTCCTAGCATTTGTGTTGGAGGAGAGCACTGCCCAGTTAAACCGTACCAAAGCCCACCGACTAAAAAGTGCTGCTTGGAGCAGCTACCGCTGTCAACGCAATACCCCCGGCCAACTCCCAGCTCATATCTCCTTCAAATAAACCTCTGCCCGTCTTAAACGGAGAATCAGACTCATCTGTCGATAAGAGTTGGCGCACAATGTCTCCTCTCTCACGTCCAATTCCCCTATTTCCTCTGTTTAGCGCCGGATACATGAGCCGGTATAGCACCCGCCCCTCGTTGCCCCAGTCCTGCGCATTCGTGACGTAAATTTGCAGAGCCATTAAAAGTGGCTCTAAATTAGGCTCCTTTTTTAGCCCTGTCAGTAGTGGCTCCCACCTCTCTCCCCAGTTCCCTGTTACTAAAGCTGCCAGGGAATGCATTCCTGTCACCTTCTCCCTATCCTTTACTGAACATTATAATGCTCCTTTCTCCTCTCCTGAACTGTTCACACCTCTGGTCTCCAATCTTGCCGCAACACCCGTGAAGGCTCTGACGGCATCCACTATCTCATGCTACAACACTTTCCACCTGCTTCTCTCATCTTCCTACTGGCCCCTTTTAAACGAGTTTGGTCGCGTGGGCACTTTCCCCATCCGTGGCGCGAGGCCCTTATCCTGACATTTCTCAAACCTAACAAAACCGGTGCCCTCCCTCAAGATTACCGCCCTATTGCCTTGACAAGCTGCCTCTGCAAATTACTCTTAACGTCTGATCAATTTTAGACTAATGTGGTATTTGGAATCGAAGTCTTCTCTCTCCTTCCCACTTTGGATGTTGACGTGCCCGCAGCACAGCCGACCCCTTGGCTCGTCTAGACACTTACATTAGTACAGCCTTTGCACGCCGGGAGTCGGTCCTTGCTGGGTGGTTTTTTTACCCAGATAAAGCTTACGTTTCCACTTGACGGCACCGTATTCTCCACCAGTTATCCTCTATAGGTATAACTGGAAACATGGGGGTATTTCTCCAGTCCTAAATCAGTCATCGCTCTTTCCAAGTTAAAGTAGCTTCCTCAATTTCCTCGCCCTTTCCTCAATATGAAGGTGTCCTTAGTACTTCCTTATTTCTCATTGCGGTAAATGGACTCTTCTCCACCTTGCCACCTGGCGTCCGGTCCTCCCATTACGTGGATGACCTAGTCATGCATGCCTCTTGGCCCTTCCCTAACACCCTTCCGATGTCTCCTCCAATGTGCTATTTCTGCAGCTTCTTCCAGGGCTACAGACTATGACTTTCGTTTCTCTCCCACAAAATCCTTCTCCATCCTCTTCTCTCACTCGTGTACATTATTGCTCTAGCACCCACGTCTACACTGACGGTTATAATTCCCACTTTGGCTCTAGCTTTACTATCCTCTTCCCTTCCCTTCTCTTCACTACCAATTCAAACTACCTAGAGAGTCCAGCGTCCTTACGACGGAACTGTACGCCATCCCTTCGCCGTAAAATGCCTACTGTTCTACCCTTCCTTTTCCTCCACTACACTGATTCCCACAATAGCTTTTCTCTCATAAAATCTCTTCACTCACTTCGTCCTCTTGTTCGGAAGATCCAAGACTGGTTATTCCGCCTATCCGCACGCCACAAAACAATGCTTCTGCTGGGTGCCGAGTCACGTAGGTATCTCGGGCAACGAACGCGTTGATTCTTTAGTGCGTTTGGCCACTGTCCCAATGCCCCCGTTTCTCAAACTTACCAGCCTCCGACTACTAACTATATCCTTCCTTTAAATCTTTCCTTTTTGACCGTTGGCAGTCCTCCTGGACCAACTTTTCTAACAATAAGCTTCGCCAGATCAAACCCTCCATATCATGGTCAGATCCTTCCCACAAGAATAGACGTTGGGAGACTGCTCTCGCACGTTTACGCGTCGGCCATTCCAACCTCACACACTCTTATCTCATGTCGCGCTCTCCCCCGACCCTCTGCCCACCCTGTCAAATTCCTTTTATTGTCCAACATGTCCTACTGTCCTGCCCCCATCTTGCTACTGCCCGACCTCTTGTAGCTTCCTTATGTTCCGTTTTTTTTCCTCATCTGTCCTCCCTCTCTTGACCTTGTCTTACGGAATCCCCCTACTTCTCCCCGAGTAATTTAATCTCCTTCCTCCAACAAATACACATCCTTCATTTGATCTAACCATCCTGCTGTAACATTCCATTCCTTCCCCTTCCCTCACCGTTTCACTCTCTCTCTCTAACCCTGACTCTTTTTTATGCTTTGCCATAGTGCCATATGACCTGATGTCTGGCACACTTCCCCCTTTTTGGCATTACATCAATCAATCAATCCATCCACTTCAATGCTTCTGGGACATGCATGATTGGGTGATCAGATAAATATCTGTGAAAACGACAATTTGTACTTAGCTAGGGTTGATTGTATCACCGAGTATTTATTTTGAGCTTTTGTAAGTAGACGAGTGCCTGTATTACAGAGGACCTCTTTTGCATCAACATTTTTATCCCATTTCTTTTTGCTAAATGCCATGAATGTACATCACAGTGCATAGGTTGGGCGAGATGAAGCTTAAAACCTCCTTAACAATACCATGTAAAGTTTCATCACTATTCTGTTTCTGCTGTCGAAGTTTGAGACTCTGCAGACTCCTCTCAGATAACTCAATAGTGGGAGGTAGGAATTGACATATGTACTACTACTACATTACAAATTGACCTTTCTTTTTCTACAGGGAGGAAATAAAGGTATGACCCTGGAAGCTCGGAAACAGAGGGATGCAGAAATGATGCGACTGAAGCAGCAGAAAGCCGAAACAAATAAGAATGACGACAAGAAATGAGTGTGGCGTTGTGTGACGGCCGGCCTTCATGCATCTAAAAGTGGTGTGAATCCAACTTTTGGTTTTGTGATAAGAAAGAACTTGATCATCAAGTTTTCAATAGAGTGCTACTTTACTCAACTTAGGATAGTTTCTCTTCCTTCTAGTTTAAAATTTAAACTGCTACATATAGAGACAGTTTAGACTTTAAATTGCCTTAGAAAATATACTAACAAGCAGATATGGAAATTATCAAATTCGACGCGTGTAGAACACCAGTCAAATGGCTATGGACAGCATTGAAGTGGTTCTTTGATTTGTTATGCTACTTGGCATCTTATACGACTAGTGATTGGCTTATTCAGTACTTGACATCATGGTATTAGAAAACAATAATTTCTTTGATTCTAATTTTGAGTTCCTGAGGATGTTTTTTAGTGTTTTTAACTTTGTTCCTCATTTTAATGGTCACTTGGTTATGACAATTGACATGTATCAGTGGGAGTCAATAAATTTCCTATAAATCTCATCCACTAATGTTTGGAGATTCCTTTTAAGAGACGTAGATCATCATGGAGACAAACATTCTCATACATAATATTTACAAATTTTCTTTAAACAGTAACAGTCAAACCATGCAAGAAGTAATGTTCTGATTAAGGCAGTTCATGTTTTTATCTTACCAAGATGCTTAATTTCGAGTATTATTAAGTCATATATATAATTGCAGTGTCTGGTAATGTGGAGAGTAGCTAATAAAATAACACATTGTTTTTACTACATGCAGAATGAGTAGTGTAGTAATGTTGCTCTCAAATCTGCAAAACTGTCCAAGAAAACTGCAGCTAAATAAAGGAAGTGGACAAGAGTGGCGGTGAAGGCGGCGTGAGAGGCGGGCCACTGCTGCTCAGCCAGTGGTCCCTTCGCCACCTACATAAACTTGGCACAAAGGCCACACAAAGTGAACATCGTTGAATGCCAATACTATCACTGATGTGAATTAAATCTCAGATACAGCTTTCAGCTTGCATTAGTGGAGTCTGAATGTGTACTTATGAACATTTTACTCTTATTATTTAATTACTTTTATAAGTAAAATTTTAAAAAGTTATGGATTTGATTTCTATCCTTTATGAGTGGGAACTAGGAAAAAAAATACTTGCCTTCATTCACAAGCCAAGATAAGGCATGGATAAGATTCATTGAGGACTAATGCCTAGGGATTGATTTAATGCTAAAAAGGGGAAATGTGCCAGACATCAAAGGTCATATGGCACTATGGCAAAGCATAATGAAGGGAAGGGTTAGAGAGAAAGAGTGAAACGGTGAGGGAAGGGAAAGGAAGGGAACGTTATAGCAGTAAGGTTAGATCAGAGGAAGAATGTGTATTTGATGGGGGAAGATCATGAATTGGGACGGGGGGTGAGTAAGGAAAGTTTCTGTGAGGCAGATATCTTGAGGCTTATAGCAAGAAATCAGGAGACAAAGGTCTTGTCTGTGGGATCGGAAGTCGTGAATGTTCCAATGAAGAACAGACAGAGTGTAGAGGTTAGCGGGTGATGATAGTGGGAATGGTAGCGTCCGGAGTAGAGGGGTTAGCAGGATCAGCGATATCAGGTGGGGGATCAAGTGTAGTAGGTGAAGTAGGGTCAGGGGGGCGAGGGGTCAGGGATGGGGGTGTGCAGCCAGGAGGGAGGGGTAAGTTAAGAACAGACTTAACAATAGGGCGGGCAGAGGACATAGGGTGATCAGAGGGAAGGGTGGAGTGGGAGAAGGGGGAATGTTGTGAGCCAGGAGGAAGAGGGGTAGGCGGAAGATGGGAGGGAAGAGGATGGATCTCTGCTGAGACTGAAGGTGGGGAAGATGAGGTGGTCTGGGAAGTGGGTAGAGGTGTCATGTCTTGAGACTGAGCGAGGTACTCTTCGATCATAGGTATGGTCTCAACTGGAGAGTCAGGACGGGAGACCTGGGAGGCACAGGGTTTCTTAGTAGGAGGAGATGTAGAAAGTGGGGTGTGAGGAGCTAAGGAGGAGGGAGAGGTAGTGGGAAGTCTAGGGGGGGAGGACGTTTAGGTTGTCTGGTAAGAGTAGGCTGAGGGGTGCGTTGAGGAAGCGGTAGAGGTCGGAGTATCAGGATTGAGGACGGCAAAGGGGTTATTTATGGAGAGAAAGGGGGCAGCAAGAGGAGCAAAGGAAGGACGAGGAGCGGGAGGAGGAGGAACAGGGAAAGAGAGGGTAGGAGAGGTAGTAGTAGGGGGATCCGGAATAGTGGGATTGGAAATAAGTTGGGAGACGGAGGTAGGCGAAAAGCCAAGGCGGCGAGCTTCCTGGCGTGCTTCTCATAAAGTGAAGCCCTTCTTAAATCTGATGGATGCCACTTCTGATTTGAAGTGGTAGACAGGGCAACCCCTGTAGAAGACGTGGGAACTACCACAGTTCGCACAAGTGGGAGATGTTGCAGGACACATGGAACGAGCATGGCCAGGTTGAGCACAAAATGGGCAGCAGGCAAGGGATCGGCAGTGCTTGGCAGGGTGGCCAAAATGCCAGCAGGACTGGCACTGACGTGGAGTAGGGCGGTAAGGTTTAACAGAGTAGTGGACCCCGGCAACATAAATGCTATCAGGGAGATCTTGCCTTTTGAAAGTGACTTACGGCGGCCCCGGGGTGGGATGGTGTAGCAGTAAACTGCAACGGCATCATAATTCTCTGTCAAAAGGTCAAGGAGGACATCCGCGCACTCAGACCATTCAGTGTCATCGACTGGGCAAGAACGCGGGGGGATGGAAACTGTTCCAGCACAGGTGTTAAGAGCAATGTCGGGCATGATGTCGAATGGGTTGCCGTTGAGGTCTTTAAGGTTGAGCAGTGCATGAGCTTGGGCCTCGGTGTCAACAGTCACCAGGCGGGACCGGTACGGAATGCAACCTTGCCAACTTGCCGTTGGAGGCATGCCGTGAAACGTAGGGCGTTAGCAGAGTAAGGGGCGGTGCTGGGGACGATGAAGAAACGGTCCCATTTTGCAGGACCAAAAAGAGTGTCTAAGGAGGGGCGAGGGAGAGAAGTAGATGTTCGTGGGTGTGAGGAAGAGGAGACCGTGTGGACTGTAGTTCTCCCGGCAGGAGAAGGGTTGTAGGGTGTAAGAGTAGCTACACAGGATGAGGAGGAGGACAAAGAAGGTTGGGGAGGAGGAGGATCTGGAGGGGTAGAGCAGGGAGGCAAGGATGGAGAAGGTATGGAAGAGGTAGTAAGGTTGTGGGCAGGAGTGTGGCCTGGTGCTGAGGAGGGATTCCTGATCTGGCTAGGGGGCTCAGGAGCACGCAGTGATTCTGAGGGTCTAGTTTGGGGGACGGGCATATCAGTATTCCGGGCCGTAGTCAAAAGAGGAGCAGGGGTCGGTAAACCAGGGGGATCAGTAGGGCCATTTGGTAGAGGGGCCGGCCCTAAAGCCCCTATAAAAGTTAAATTATCATAATTGGCCATGGGGAGCCTGGAGTAAAGAGGGGGAAATAACCGGTCATCCCCTCAAGACCCCCATGAAGGGAAACAGCAAAGGTACAAGGGTAGACCGTGTCCGTGGCACCCCGAGGCCGTTCATGACTGACCCGAAGCCAGCCTCCTATCCCATCAGCACGGCTCTCACACCTTAGGAGGAAAGGGGGATAGGAGGAGGTACAAGAGGAGAAATAGAGGGAAGGAGGGGAAAAAGGAGGAAGACAGGAAAGGCCAGGCAAAATTCGTCAGACCGAGGACAGGCCCGAAGCCAAGGGAGTAACCAGGAGGTCGTCCCCCAGGCGTCGGGCCCCAATCCCCAGGCCCGAAGCCACCCCACGATGACAGCGGGCCTGGGAATGGGGGGGGGGACCGAGGCAGAGAACTTGAAGCTCGGAGTATGATATAAGGAAACAAAGGTCTGGTATGTGGGGGCGGAAGCCGCGAATATTCCAGTGGAGAACAGACAGTGTGAAGAGATCAGTGGGTGATGATTATTGGGATGGCAACGTCTGGGGTTGAGGGCTTAGGAGTATTGGGTGTGAGGTAAGGGATCAAGGGTGGTAGACAAGGGAAGTCGCTCAGCCAGCCAGGAAGTCTGAAGTCGTACAGCCGGGAGGAGGTAGGGGGAAGTCAAGGAGAGACTTTAACAGCAGGATGTTCAGAGGAAGGAGAAGAGGAATACAAAGGAAGAACAGACAGCAACAGACCTACTGGGCCAAACGAGGCTGTCTGTGTGACTACTTTCTACCACTATAGTTTCTACGTGTTAGAGGTAAAAGAATAGTAAAGTTGAAGGCTCCTCCCCATGAAACTTAGGGTGTAATGAGGGAGAGGACTAAGGGTGATCAGAGGGAAGGGGAGAAGAGTGGAGGGGAGGAGCAGAAATAGGGGGCTGCCGGGGTCCTTGTGCTCTGGCTGGCGTCCTCTGGGGCAAATCCCTGACTGTTTGGTGCCGTTCGCTAGGCTATCCCAAAAGGGGTGTGCGGGGTAAGTTACACTACCCCATTGGTTACCTCCGACCTCTGACCTCTGGTAAGTTGGGAGTCAGAAGGAGGAAGGTGGGAGGGAAGAGGATGTATCTCAGCAGAGACTTTGAGGGTTGGGGATGAAGGCAGTACGTCGAGGGGTCATGTCTTGAGGCTGAGCAAGGTACTCCTCGATCATTGACATGGTCTGAAAAGGAGAGTCAGGAGGGGAGTCCTGGGAGGCACAGGTCTTCTTACTAGGAGAAGTATAAAGTGAGGAGCTGGGGAGGAGGGAGGGACAGTGGAGGGTCTCGGGGGGGAGGAAGGGGAAGAACATTTAGGTGGCCTGGTAAGAGGAGTCCGAAGGGTGCGTTGAGGAAGGGGTGTGGGGATCTAGGAAGTAGAGGTCGTAGTATTTGGACTGAGAATGGAGAAAGGGTTAGCTATGGAGAGAAAGGGGGCAACAGAAGGATCGAAAGAGGGACGAGGAGTGGGAGGAGGAGGAACAGGGAAGGAGAGGTTGTGGTAGAGGGATCCGGAAAAGTGGGCATAGAAATAAGCTGGGAGACGGGGGTGTAGGGGAAACGCCTTTCCAGCGAGCATCTTGGCGTGCTTCCCTCAAGAGTTAAGCCATTCTTAAATCGATTGTAAAAGGTTGCCACTTCTGATTTGAAGCGGTAGACAGGGCAACCCCTGTAGAAGACATTGAGGGAACTACCACACTTAGCACAAGTGGGCGACGTTGCAAGACACGTGAAACGAGCATGACCAGGTTGAGCACAAAGTAGGCAATGGGCAGGGAATCGGCAGTGTTTGACAGGGTGGCCAAAACGCCACCAGTTCTGGCACTGGCGGGGAGTAGTAGGGCGGTACGGTTTAACTGGGCAGTGCTCTCTTCCAACACAAATGCTAGGAGGGTGATCTTGCCTCTTGAATGTGACTTTGGCAATGTCGGTAAGGTACTTTCAGCAGCCTCGGGGTGGGATGGTGCAGCAATAAACCTCTGCCCAAGGGGCGAGGAGATCATCCGCACACTTGGTCCATTCGGCGTCCTAGACTGGCGAAGCGAGCGGGGAGATGGAAACTGTTCCAGTGCAAGTGTTAAGAAGGGGTCGGGCGTGATGCAGAATGGGTTGCCGTCCAGGTCTGTGAGGTTGATCAGTGCATTAGCTTGGGCCTCAGTGTCACCTATCACCAGGCGGGAGCGGTCAGGGCGGGTACGGAATATAACCATGCCAACCTGCTGTTGGAGGCATCTTTGGAAACGTAGGGTTTATCAGAGTAGAGGGCGGTGTAGAAACGGTCCCATTTTGCAGGACCAAAAAGTGCCTAAGGAGGGGCGAGGGAGAGAAGTAGATGTGTGTGGACGAGAGGAGGAGGTGACCGTGTGGACTGTAGTTCTCCCAGAGGGAGAAGGGTTGTAGGGAGCAAGAGTAGCTATACAGGATGAGGACGAGGGCAAAGAAGGTTGGGGAAGAGGAAGGGTGGAGGAGGGGTTTGGTGGGGAAGAGGGGGGAGGCCTCGAAGAGGCCCTTCCCCGAAGAGGGGGGAGGATGAAGAAGATATGGAAGAGGTAGTGAGGTTGTGGGCAGGAGTGTCGCCTGGTGCTGAGGAGGGATTCCTGATCTGGCTAGGGGGCTAGGGGGCTCAGGAGCACCAAGTGTCTCCGAGGGTCTTGTTTGGGGGACGGGCATATCAGTATTCCGGGCCGGAGTCCAAAGAGGAGCAGGGGTTGGTAAACCAGCAGGATCCTGAGGGTCATTTGATAGAGGGGCTGTCCCTAAAGTCCCTGTGGGAGTAAGTTTATCATGATTGGCCAAGGTGAGGCTGAGGTGAAGAGGGGGAAATAAATGGTCGGCCCCCCACAACCCCCATGACGGGTGAGGGCACTGGCTCCGAGGGTATACCTGAGGCCTTTCAGGACTGGCCTATAGCCAGCCTCATGTCCCTTCAGCACGGCTCTCACACCTTAGGAGGAGGCAAAAGAGGAGAGATAGGGGGAAGGAGGGGAAAAAGGAGGAAGACAGGTAAGGCCAGGCAAAATTAGTCAGACTGAGGACAGAGACCCGAAGCCAAGGGAGCGACCAGCAAGTCTCCCCCAAGGCATCGGGCCCAAAGCCCCCCACGGTGACAGCGGGCCTGGGAATGGGGGGGGGGGGGGGGATTCAGAAGGAGAGAACTGTTCATGTTCCTGGTACTGGAGCCATGGGGAACAACACTTAACTCGTAGCCATCTCTCACAGTGCCAGTAGTAGCATTGAAGTCGCCTAAGACAATGAGTGTGTCCCAAGGAGGACACTCGTCTAATACAGAGTCGAGTTTGGCATAGACCATCTCCTTCTCTTCAGTTTCACACACCTCGGTAGGAGCGTACACTGCAACAAGAGACATGAAACCCAGAGTGTTTTTCATCCTCACCCGCATTATACGCTCATCAACCGGAGTAACATCAACAACAGACGGCTGCAGTTTGCTGGTGATGCCTTTAGCTAATACACCGGTACCAATGTTCATGCCGGACCAGTAGTAGATGTAACCCCCACTACTAGTCTTGCCACTGCCAGGTCTCCTAGTCTCAGAGAGTATCACTATATTCACCCTCAGCCTACTGAGCTCGCCCGATAGGAGAGGTAGTCGATGATTGTCTGAGAGGCTTAGAATGTTCCAGGAGCCGACACGAAGAACCCTCCGGAGGTTTATCCCAGGAGTGATTCGACGGGCAGGCGCCGTCTCAGCACCGCCCCGGCCACCCCCATAAGAAAAAGATGGGCTAACGGGCCCTGCAACTTAATTTAGAGTGCAGGATTCCCGAGGGCTTTGCCCCGCACTAGTCATTGACCCCCTCCCCCCCCCCTTGCTTCAGCAATGGAGGGGCTTGCGTGGTTGTGCCCCCAGACAAAACCTGGGTCGGGGGCGTGGTTACCTCGCCCCCGACTGTTGCCTCGCCTCCAACCTCTCCTTCCTATTGTAGTCGTGGCTATAAGCATTTTTACGGGAAGGGATTGCAAACCCCTTCCCAACCAATCCATGTCAAGCCTTACTGCTCACCGTGGCCAGGGATGCAGAACCCCCTGTAGGGATTGACCCCAGGCCGCCCACTATTTCACCCATAGCTGGGGCTGGATGGCCATTGACTCAATAGTGAGTTCATCTGCCCTTAAAGATGGTCTTATTTTTAGTCCATCTGGGTGTCCAGCACACCCTCCTCACTGGTAGAACCAGCGGGGGAGCCAGTTTAGTCATCAACAATCCGACCATGCGGCTGGTTGTGCTGGGTTACATGTTACCAGTAGCAGGGCACTACCCTGACCAGACCCAGACTTACAAATTGGAAATGTTATATATATATATATATATATATATATATATATATATATATATATATATATACATCCCACATAAAACGAGAAATTGGTCGATAAATGGTCGTTTTATGTGAATTCGCTCTATGTGAAACACGTAACCTATGGGAAAAATTGATATTGGTGGCTGGGTCCTCCCGCCCCTACCCTTACATTAATACTTGTTCACACCCAGGCATACCAGAACATGGTATTATTTTACACTAGGATCGAGATTCCCTACACAATTGGGAGTATGGTTTCTGTTTACCTTATTGGATTCTAGGAAACATTCTTTTGGACTCAAACTTTTGGAGATAATGACATGTTGTTCATGGGGAGGCGAGAGACAAGTGTTTGTTTAGGTGCGGCGTGCCTCTCACTCTTCTTCCTCTTGTGACCTACATCGCCTTGTTCATCCCTTGCCGCAGACACTTTTGATACAGATTTGGCTTTAGTTAGGTTAAAGCGTGGGATTAGGTTAGGTTAGTGACTCAAAAGCAAGTTGCCATAAACCTGGCTTAACTCTCGCTTGCGTGCCTCGCCAGAACTGTTGTTGTTGTTGTTTTAGGGCTGCGAGGATCCCTTGGAGAACACTATGAGCCCTGGTGATGTCCTATGATGCTATCACAGGCACTGTAGTTGACCTGCCTTCCTCAGGAAGGCACAGGTGAGGAGGATAATGGCGTGTTGCCGGGAGGGGGGAACGCCAGCCGCCGCCAGCAGGGTGGGCAGGTCAAAGGTGGTGACGTTCAGGGTGAGGAGTTGAGAGTGTAGCACTACACGGTGTGAGTGGAAGCGCGGACACTGCAGCAGAAAGTGTTCAATAGTCTCCGGAACATTCATGCACCAGGGGCAGTGGGGGTCAGGGGACAGACGGAGGCGGTGAAGGTGAGCCGTGAGTGTCGTGTGCCCCAGGCGGAGGCGAGTGAGGGTGACATCCAGGACGCAGGACTTTGTCCTTATCCACGGCTGGGGGGAAGAGTCCCTTCGGTATTGGCCCATGGAGGTGATGTGGAAGGCATAGCCGAGCGTGTTATTCCAGGTGGAGCGGCTGACCCGGGAGATGAGGCGTTCAGCCAAAATTTATAAAATTTTGGAATTTTATTTATTAAAAAATAATAATAATAATAATATATATTTTAGGTCATTCGCTTTATAGGGGAAACACTTTATGCGAACACGCTTTATGCGGGACCCTAGGTTTTTTTTTAGATTTTTTTTTACATTTGTGCCTATAGCGCCTGTAGGCAGTGGTGACCCAGGGCTCGGATGGTAGGCTCAGGAGGTTCACTTGAGGGCTGTGATGGCTGGTCCTCGCCCGTGGTGGCGCAGGCACGATTCTTATAGTGACGCCTGTGATTAGAGGCTCATGCCGCCCCCCTGTGTCCTCCGATGCACTCGCAATCGAAGGTAGAGTTGATGGGCAGGGCATGTGGGTGTTCTTAGGCCACTCGACGGTGCAGAAAGGTTTTGGTTTTCTTCGGGGATCGAACCCGGCTCACCGAGAACGCCAGTCGGAAACGCTAACCACTCCGCTACCGCCCTCCCCAAAGTATATATATATATATATATATATATATATATATATATATATATATATATATATATATATATATATATATATATATATATATATATATATATAGTTAAATCCTTTCAGATATGATGAAAAACGCTCAAATTTTTATTTTTTAGCCTCTAAGCATTATTTATTGAAGTTTTTTAGACTGAGCTTCATGTCTATCGTGTCCCTCACTTTGGGTATATGTACAAAGTTTGAAAATAACCCAATAACTAAAACAAAAAAGATTCAAAACTGGCCGGTCCCCTTTACTAAATAGGTAAGGTAAAGATGGGGGCATACGCTATGCTGCGCATGGCCTCGGTGCTCATCTCTGTCTCATTAGCCCTTGAGCCTGTGGTGGGTGACAACCCGTTACCCCGGGACACAGGGCTAGTGTGACATCCGGGTTACCACAGTTACCTTCCCCAGGTACCCATTAATTGACCTGGAAAGGAAGGATGGACAGCTGCAGGGTGGGCTGGCCGCTGACTTGCCCTTGCCTGGACTTAACTAGATAGGTAGTATAAATACATAGAATTATATCTATCCTTTCCTTATGAACTGTGAGAACGAAGGACAGCTCACCTTTTATGAAGCTCGAGCAAGCGGGCCACAGAGCGATTGTATGTACGGCAGCCTTTCATAACTGCCGACGTCGCCTGGATACTTCCTGGAAGTGTCGAGGGACGGCAGGAAGAAGGGGAAGATATGGGGCGGCTGCTGGACACAGGATGCACCGCCAACACCGCCCCGTCACCCTCACTGGCTGCCCTACACTGCTGCCTGTGTGTACTACTGAGTCACACAGCCAACTTAGAAATACACTTGTACATAACTGTACATCAACTTTAACTCAGCCCAAGAAACTGTCTCTACAACAAGGAGACTTACAAGCTTTCACATTCATATCTCAAATTTGTCTTAGAATATAAGAACATAAGAAAATAAGGAAGCTACAAGAGGCCGCGAGGCCTACACGTGGTAGTTCCTGTCACCTAACACTACCTACATCCACCTTTCATCCCCATCCGTGAACCTATCCAGCCCCTCTTTAAAGCTCCCTAATGACTCCGCACTAACTACCTGTCTACTGAGACCATTTCATTCATTCACCACCCTATTTGTGAACCAGTTTTTCCCTATTTCCTTTCTAAATCTACGCTTTTCCAGCTTGAATCCGTTACTTCTTGTTCTACCCTGGTTAAAAGCCGTGAGAACTTTTCCTACCTCTCCTTTATTAAATCCCTTTATCCACTTAAAAACTTCTATCAGATCGCCCCTTACTCTGCGTCTCTCGAGTGAGTGTAACTTTAATAACTTCAATCTCTTCTCATAACTAAAGTTACGCATCCCTTGTATCATTTTGGTCATCCTTCTCTGCACTGTTTCTAACAAGGCTATATCCATCCTGTAATATGGAGACCAAAACTGAACCGCATAGTCTAGGTGAGGCCTGACTAGAGCCAGATAAAGCTTTAGAATAACTTCCGCACTTCTACTTTTAACACTAATGGTAATGAATCCTAATACTCTATTAGCTCTATTTCTGGCCTCAATACATTGTTTCCTAGGTCGGAGGTCTGGGCTCACCCTCACTCCAAGATCTTTTTCACCTTCTGATCTTTTCAGCGATACATTGTGTATGGTGTATCTATTACCAGGGTTTTTTCTACCAACAGTCATAACGCTGCACTTATCAATATTAAATTCCATCTAACTGCCCACTCGTTAAGTTTATCTAAGTCTCCCTGCAATATGTTTACATCAGACTGTGATCCAATAATCCTACCTACCTTAGTATCATCAGCAAACTTGCTGATATCACTGCTAATCCCACTATCCAAGTCGTAGATGTAAATCAAAAATAGTAATGGACCCAAAACAGACCCTTGTGGAACTCCACTTGTCACCAGTCCCCATTCAGATTTAGAACCATTAATTGTAACCCTTTGTTGCCTATTACTTAGCCAAGCTCTGATCCAATGAAGAATCTTCCCATCTATTCCATGAGCCCTAACCTTATTTAAGAGTCGCTCGTGTGGTACTTTGTCAAATGCCTTACTAAAGTCCAGATATATTATATCATAATCCTTATCATTATCTGCCGTCTCATAAACTCCTATAAAAACTCAATAAATTGGTGAGACATGACCTGCCCTTGGTGAATCCATGTTGTGAATCATTGATCAAACTATGTTTATCTAAATGCTCTCTAAGGTTTTTTGCAATAATAGATTCCAATAATTTACCCACCACCATTTACCCTTAAAATAACATATTATAAGACTGAATTTATATAAGATCATTTATTTACACTACTTCAAATGTACATGTATAAACATTGTATGAATATGTACATTGATACAGAGGGGAAAAGAGGTTCAAAGGCATGTTTTTATACATTATCCAAAATTTTAAATCTTTTCTAATATTTGTACCTTTTTCAGGGATTTTTTTCCCAGATTTGAAGACGGGGGCCCTTCCTTCCCTTTTTTCTAGAATTTTATTTCTGAAATTTCGACGTTAATGTGTACAATGGGGGTCCAGAGGAAAATTCGGGCTGATCCTGGGCCCCTCACCTCGAAGATGAACACGGCATACTGTACACCAAAAAAGGGGGGGAACTATCAGAAAAAGTTTAAAAAAAATATAGTACATTTAAAAGCTTATAACCGCACTGTAAAAACCAAAAAATTTGATATCTCGCAAGGCAAAGACAAGTTTTTTATTTTTTTTATTTTTTTTTTACATCTACCTATGGCGGGTAGGCAGTGACTCCAGGGGGGGGCATGGTGGGCCCCTGGAGGCACACTTGAGGGCTGTGATGGTTCCTCGCCCGTGGTGGGCAGGCAGGATTTTTGTGGCCCGTGTTAAGCTCATGCCCCCCCCTGTTCCTCCCATGCATCTCCCCCCTACGTCTTCTCATTTACACAAGTCCCCTCTTTTTGGGATTCTGCCTGCTGCCACCCTTCACTGGTAAGTGTAATTTTTTTATGCTTTTACAGTACTGTTTTTCATTCCCCCCCCCCCCCCCCCCCCCCCCCCATAAAGGGGGACATTGCTAACTCGGCATTTAAATAACTCGGCAAGGAAAAAACCCCCTATCGTGCCAGTTATAAAAAAGGGCTTTTACTGTATAAATTTTAGAAAAAAATGGATATTTACTACGGATTTATTTTCTCTGACTCTCTCCCATGAAAAATGTTAAGACATAAAATATACCTTACCCCGCCACCCCTCTACTTAAAAAAACCTTTCAAACTCACGGAGGACACCACTGTGAAGGCTCATTCAAGACATAATCGGAGGCCATAATCGCTGTAAAATTTTTTTTTTCGCAGCTCGCAGCTTCTTCTACTATAGAAAATTATGTGTTTGCACTTTACATAACGACGAAAAGGTTGAATTTCCCCAAAACTCGGCAACCTCTGGACCAGCCCCGAGCCGAGTATGGTTTTTTCCGCTTTTAGACGTAAAATTATTGGGAAAAAAAGCAAAAAAATCCATAAAAAAAGAATAGTTAACCATTGTTCTTCCTTTTCTTTCATTTGCACCATGGGTTTTTCCTGGACGTTTGGGGCCATAATCCCAAAAACAGACTGTAGAATCCCAAAAAATAACAGTGTACACAACTTACTCCAACACCATGAACAATAACAAAAAACAATGGGCGGGAAAAACCAAGGGGCCTAGTGGGGGGCCCCCGCGGCCGCCCCGGAAACTACGCCCCGGGGTTTTTGGGTGTTCCCCGGGGTTTTGGGAAAACCCGGGAACCATAGCCATTTTTGGGTTTTCCCCCAGTCTTGGGAATTTAAAACCTGTACTTCCTTTAGCATTGGACCCTTTTCGATAAGGCTACATCAACGAGTACATGAAAATAAAATGATAAATCCCATACTTTGAAAAGTCATCCCCTGCCTGTAGCTGTAAGTTTGTGTAAACCCCAAAATTCTCCACAAGCGTCCCCAGACAGTGGGGCGGTGCCTGACGCACCCCAAAACCCAGGAACTCTGAACTTTGCTCCAAATTCGGGCCCAAAATTTATGGGCTGGATCACACTTCCCGGTAGTGATGGTCTCCATGTAGCATGATATCCTTTTCAACTTTCACCCCTCTCTTCATTGGCAGAATTCCAAAGCATATGTCTAGTTAGGGCGAAAAGTATCATGCTCCTAATACCTTATAAAGGTCAACGCCTTTTGGGGGAGGGGGTGGGGAGGGGTTAGCGCCCCGACTGGCGTTCTCGGTGACCGAGTTCGATCCCCGAAAAAACCCAAAACCCTTTCTGCCCCGTCGAGTGGCCTAGAACCCCCATGCCCTGCCCAAACTTCCTTCGTTTGCGATGCATCGGGGGACACGGGGGGCAGCATGAGCCTCAAATCACGGGCGTACTTAAATCCTCCCCTGCCCCCACGGGCGAGGCCCCCACACACCCCTCAAGTGAACCCCAGACCCTACCATCCGAGCCCTACCCCCCCACTGCCTCGGGCGCTATGGGCCCCAAAAAAATGAAAAAAAAAAAATTTTAAAAATTATCTTTAATTTTGGGAAATCTACAAACCCCCTCAAAACATAGTGCCTGATAAAAAGAAACTTTGTTTCTTTCAAATACCACAAAGGACTGGGCCCTCTTTGTAAACACGGGACAGATTACCAGAGGGAAATTATTTACTTAAAAAGGCGTCCGCTCACATTTTGGGAGAAAATATATTTCCAAATAGCTTGCATCACCTGCTCTTTCTACGCCCCTCTGAGTGACTTTCCTTCGCTGGGGCTGTTGTGGGGCTGGGGCCTTCCACTGTAAAAAGTCATCAAGCCGGGTTAAGAACGTGACCCCAGTCCTCGCCCCCCCCATATAGGATTTTACCTTCCAAATGTATGATATTTGCCAGCCTTATGACTAAAAAGCCCATTTTGTCTCGCTATGTTACGTCCTTAGTTATGACGCTTCGAGAATTCCAAAACGGGTGTCCGAACCTTCTCGTGCGCTGTGCTTCACCATCCCCTTCGTGCCAATTTTCCATTTTCCTTACTAGCCAACTGAATTCCTTTTTTGCCCACCCCCCTCCTCAAGTCCTTATTATCCATGTTTGGCTTACCCCTTTGACAAATCCCATCCGGGCTCGCTTGAAATCTACCATCTCTGACTTGGACCCCTAGCTTTCCTAATGGGTATTCCAAAAAAGATTCCTGGGTGGCCGCAAAAAGGGGAGTCTCCATTCATTCCAGTCCTTGCTTTTCCTTCCCTTTTATATCTCCAAATTTATAATTTTTCTCCCCCCCCCTCACCCCCTTCCCACCTACTCTACCACCTGCCCCTCTCATTTAAATCGTGGTGTCCTCTAGTCCCCATCGCTCTACTACACTCATAATACTCTTTTTGGTCCTCACTTTTCCCCTCCTTTTATATGACTACCCCACCTATGCTGCGTTCATCCCTTAAACCACTCCCTTGCTCCCTTCCCCCTTACTCGACATTCCAAACCTGTTAAACCCCTTTTTCATTACTATCACCACCCTCCTTATCCGCCCGGGGATTTTCTTCGTCACTCTTTTTCAAGGCCGGACCCTTTAAACCCTTGGTCTTTCATTTTCCTGCCCTCTCGCTTGATATGTGATTTTAGTACAGGTTCAAATCTCTTATCCAAAAAACCTCGGGACCGACCTTTTCGGATTTCGGAATTTTTGGTTTTCGGAATGGAAATTTTTAGCGTAGATTTTAAACTTTTTAATACTCAGCGAAGTTCATCACAAGCTAAAAAAAGAAAACTGTCCCCCAGTGGAGAGAGAGAGAGAGAGAGAAAAGGGGAAGAGAGAAGAGCGAGAGAGGAGAGAGGGAGAGAGAGGGGGGGGCAGAAGGGGGGTGGGGTTCTGCTGGTGTCAAATGTGTTGGGGGAAGTACAAGGGGACGAAAAAAAAATAGAAATAGGTGACATTTTTCAGGAGAGAGAGGAGAGAGAGAGGAGAGAGGGGGAGAGAGAGAGAGGAAAAAAAAAAAAAAGTGTGACCGGGTTTTTTTTTTTTAATACTTTTAAACCCCAAAGCGCCTGTAGGCTATTTTCCCCGACAGTATCGGGGAAAATGTCGGTTTTCGGAGCTTTTTTTTTTCAGGTTTTTCGGATATAATTTGAACCTGTAAAACCTTTGCACCCCAAAGGGCCCTTTTGTCCCCGTGTTGGGACAGGTCTGGAGGGGCTGGAACTGAGTTAGGGGTTGGTCTATAGTGTGGAAAAGAAGGGTAGAGGGATATGGGTGAGGGCAGGATGAACATAAACTAAGGAGGCTAAAAAGGGGCCGTGAGACCTACACGGGTTTCCCTGTTATTAACTCTACCCTATTCCACCTCTTTCCCCACCATGATTTATCCAGACTCCTTTTAAAACCCCAAAGACTCTGCACTAACTCTGACACTGAGCCATTCCAATCATTCACCACCCTTTTTTGTGACCATTTTCCCCCCCCCAAATTTTCCTTTTTAAAAATCTAGTTTTCCCCGCTTGCATCCGTTATTTTCTCGTTCTCCCCTGCTTACAAAATTTTAAAGAACTTTTCCTAATCGCCTATATTGTACCCCTTTATCCCTTAAAAAATTTCTATCAATCCCCCTTACTCTACCCTCTCGGTGAGTGAAAATTCAATATTTTCAATCTCTTCTCATAACTAAAGTTACGATCCCATAATCATTTTGGTCTCCTTCTCGCACTGTTTCTATTAGGGGACTGTTGGGAGGTCAGGAAGGGCAGGGCGTGGGGGGGTCAGGAAGGGCAGGGCATGGGGAGGTAGGGAAGGGCATGGGGAGGTCAGGGAAGGGCAGGGCATGGGGGGGTCGGGGGAAGGGCGGGCGGGGGAGGTGAGTGGGCCACTTAAAAATGGGGCGGGGTACCTCCATCTTCTGTCCTTCCTTTCTCACCCATCCAGAGATCCAACCCTTTCCTCCTTTGCAGAAATCTTCTCTCATCTCACCTTCCATGCTTGCAATCCCAAGGCCCTTTAAAGCAAGATAGTACCCCTGAATCTACCCTTTTCACTTTTTTTCAAATCCCTTTAGCACAAAACTTTTACTGTTTTGAATAAACCTCTTCCCTTTCCCCTTAAACTTTACTGTCTTTTTTCCCATCACCTCCTGACTGAAAAATTTACCCCTCACTCCGTCCCCTGCAACCCTTTCTTCTCCCACTCTTTCCATTTTTAAAATAATGGAAACCCCTTTAAATGCGTTCACTCCACTAACAACAGACCCCACTCTTAAACTTTCCTACTCAAAAATTGCCTAATCTTTTTGCCCTTTGTTTTCTTGATTCTTAAAATTTTTTTACTATACACTTTCCATGCATAGTAAACAATTCAATGACCTTGTAAACCCCACAGTAACTCTCTCTCCTTTTTAAGGACAAATGTGCCTTTGTTTAGTCTTGAGGCATTTTCCGTTTCCTCCGGGCTGTGGGGTGGTCCCGGGGGCGACCGTGGTGTAAGGGTAGACGTCCCCCGGGAAAGGGGAAGGGTCCGGGTTGACCCCCGAGGGGTGCCTCCCTTTTTCGGTAAACCCCTACCTCTAAAAGGCTAATTAACACTCCAAACCAAACCATGGTCAAAGGGTGCCTCCCTTTTCTTAACACCAAACCGGAGACTGTCTCCCCCTGGTGCCCTTTTTTCCCAAAATTCCTGACGTGCCACATGGTCCCTATGGGGAAAAGCTGCTCCATATAGGTGAACGAGCAAACCTTTATCAAGGGACTTGCATCATACCCCCAAAATTTCTCCAGGCCCACAACAAAAATCTAAATCAGCATTATTTTTCCCCCTGGGGGGTAATTTTACACCGCACTGCCCCCAAAAGTTTTCTAAGACCAGACACAATGCCCCCCGGGTGTTTAGTGTGGTGTCACTTAGCAAAGAAACCCCACCATACATTTTTACTTTTTAAAAAAGTAACTGAATCTTGAGAAAATTATTATCCCTAGATCTGACCTATAGTTTCAGAAAATTATCAATTCTTGTAAGTGTGAAAAGAGTCTATTGCTTTTTTTTGGAAAAGTTTTGCATGTACCTACCGCCAGGATTTATGGCCGAAGTGGTTTCCCAAACTAACCCCCATGTTGCTTTGCGTTGGAATGGGTGCAAGGTTTGGCATCTTATATGGGACACAAGCTCATAAGCCGTGTTCTGGAACCGAAAAAAAATTCCAAACTGTCCTTGGGGAATAAAACTTGATGGGACTGTGAACCAAATCGGTCAGAAAAGAGGTGGGGGAAAAGGGGTGGTGATCTGTTCCAAAACCTTTGGGGAAAAGGGTCGCTCTCAAAATGCTTCGGTGTTTCCAGGACTGGAAAAAAAAAATAGCCTCTTTCCCTAAACACCTCACCAACAGGGCCCCATCTGTTTTTCCCTCATCGCATTTTTATAAATAAAGGGGCATAAAGGGAGTTGAACACTTAGTAGATTCAATATTGATGGGCGTCATTAAAAGGGGGAGTGTACATTTTTTATTTCCCCAGGAAATTCCTTTTGGGGGTACCAAAATGTCCTAAATGTGGGGGGATCCGGGTTTAGCTATTATCTTCTATAGCTTTTACCTTCATTCTCTCCGCAACGTCCCTCACGGGGGTGGGCCGTGGCAGAAGACCTCCCCCTCCCCCTACCCAAACACCTCTCCTTCCTGTCAACCCCCCTCTCCTCTCACTCTTTCACTAAATTATTCCATTTATTCCTTTTCCCCCTTCCAATGGTCTTCCTCTCCTGCTAGACTCGGATTTCATTCATGTGCCTTTTTTCACAAATTTCTCCTTTCATTCTTTCATGTGTGCGAAACCCTCTCAAATATTTCTTTCCCCCCCTTCCCCTTTCATTTCACTCCATCTGCGCCACTTCCATTCCACATCCTTCCCCCACCCTTCTTTCTCACATCCATCTTGTCCCCTCCCTCACTCCCAAATGCCTCCTCCACTCCCCTCCCCTCTCGGCCCCGCCCGACGCCCCTGACCTTGGCTCCCCTGCCCCCCGCACCCTTGCCCGCCCACCCCGGCTCCGGCTCCCCTGCCCCCCACTACTCTTGCCCACCGCCCCTGGACTCTTGCCCCCCGCCCTCTCGGCTACTCCTTGCACCCCACGCACCCTGGCTGCTGTGCTCCACCCGCCCCTCTCAGGGCTACTCCTTGCCAAAGCACGCACCCTGGACTGCTGTGCCCCCCTGCCCCCCAGGTCCTTGCCAAAAACCACCCTAGGGGTTTATCCAAACCCCCCCAACCTTTTAAAAAAAATTTCCTCCCCTTTTTAACCTCTGGGAAAAAAAAATTCCCTCCCTTTCAAAAACCCAAAAACCCCTGTACACCACCCCTTTTCCCACCCCAAAAAACCCACTAAAACCCCCCCCCCATATTTAAAAAAAAAGGGTTGTTTTGAAAAAGGGGCATCACTCCCAAAAATGCACAACAAAAAAAAAACGAGAAAAAAGAAAAAGAAAGAAAAAAAAGAAAACAAAAAAAAAGGGGGAAAGGAGAGAGAGAGAGGGGAAAAAGAGAGAGAAAAGGGGAGAGAAGAAAAGAGAAAAGAGGAGGAGAAGAGAGAGAGAGAGAGAGAGGAAGAGAGAAGAGGGGAAAGAGAAAAGAAGAGAGAAGAGAGAAAAGAGAGAGAGAGAGAGAGAGAGAGAGAGAGAGAGAGGAGAGAGAGAGAGAGAAGGGGAGGGGAGGGGAGAGAGGAGAGAAAGAGAAGAGAAAGAGAGAGAGAGAGAGAGAGGGGAGAGAGAGAGAGAGAGAGAGAGAGGAGAAAAGAGAAAAGAGAGAGAGAGAGAGAGAGGGGAGGAGGGAGAGAGAGAGAGAAAAAAGAGGAGAGGAAAAGGGGGGGAGGAGAGGAGAGAAAAGGAGGGGAGGGGAAAAGAGAGAGAGAGAGAGGGGAGAGGGGGGAGAGAGAGAGGAGAGAGAAGAGAGAGAGGAGAGAGGAGAGAGAGAGAAAGAGAGAGAGGAGAGAGAGAAGGGGAGAGAGGGTAGAGAGAGAAAAAGAGAAAAGAGAGAGAGGAAGAGAGAGAGAGAGAGAGAGAGAGAGAGAGAGAGGGAGAGAGAGAGAGAAGAGAGGAAGGAGGGAGAGGAGGGGAAGAGAGAGAAAGAGGGGAGAGAGAGGAGAAAAGAGAAAGAAGAGAGAGAGAGAGAGAGAGAAGAGAGGAGAGAAGAGAGAAAGGGGAGAGAGGAAGAGAGAGAGAGAGAGAGAGGGGAGGGAGAAGAGAGAGAGAGAGAGAGAGGGAGAGAGAGAGTCCCAAACTGTAGTTGTCGTATCTCTCTCGGGATCTAACTGGGGCCTGACCACCTGCCTACATGTGCTCTTCTTAAGAAAAATAGTTTACTTTTTTACAATCAAAACTTTTTTTTGGGAAAAAACGTAAAGATCAAAAAAAAAAAATTTTTTTTAAAACAATGGTTTTAAAATTTTTGGTGCCCCCCCATCCCCCCATTGAGGCAAAGAATTATACATAAAACCCTCATTAAACAAATTTGGGCCCCAAAGGGTGATCAGGGATTCCAAAATGAAAAATTTGGGGGGGTTTTATTTTAAAAAAAATTAAAAAAAAAAAAGCTAGGGGATTACCTAAAAAAAAAAAAAAAAAAAAAAAAAAAAAAAAAAAAAAAGGGGGAAAGGGCCCAATAAAAGTTTTGTGAAGAAAGAGGGTCCAATGAAAGGGTTTTGGTTTTAAAAAAGGGGAAAAATTTTTACAATATTTTAAGGGTTTTTGGTTTTTTCTTAAAATGAAATGAAACTATTAAAAACTTGGCGCCCAATTCTTGGAAAGGGGAAAATTTAAATTGAGAAAGGGGTATTTCCCCTTTTTTAATTTGGGGACCTTTAAAAAAATTATAGTGAATTTAAAAATCAAAAAAAAGACTGTTTTGTTCCTTTCCAAACAAAACAGGGAGTTCCCCCTCGGTCCCCCAAATGGCGGTTGGTTTTTCCCCGGGAAAAAAAGGGTGTTTTCCGGGCGGGGGCCGTTGACCACAGGGGGGTTTTTGGGTTTTGCCGTTTTTTTTTTATTTTCTTGTTTAGTAATTTTACCGTTTTTTGGTCTTTGGGGTTATTGTATTAATTGTATGGTTTTTTCCCCCCAAAACCGTTTAAAAAAGGGAAAATTTCTTAGGGTTTGGGGGGCCCATTTTCCATTTGGGCTTAATGAAACAACGGGAATTTTTTTTAAAACGGGGTTTTTAAAGAAAAAGTCTCAAGGGGGTTTTTTAAAATGTGAAATCAAAAAAAGGCGCCCAGGTTGCGGCAACCCATTTTAAAAAAAAATGGAAAACCCCTTAAAGTTTAAAATCTTCTTTTTCTGATTTTCTTTGAAACTTTAGGGCTTTTTTTTATTTTAAAAAATGGCGCTTGTGCCGTTTCTACTTTATTTTCTTAGATTAAAAATTGAAGCGCGTTTTTCTCAGTGTTTTAAAAGTGGCCCCCTTGGCCGTTTCAATTTTTATTTTTCTTAGATTAACTTTAAGGGGTTTTTCTCGGGTTTTTAAAACCTTTGCCGCAATTTTATTTTTTTTGAAAATTAAGGGGCCCCCTTTTTAAAACCCCCCGTGCCCTTTCAATTTTTAGAGTTAATTTTGTCCTTTTTTTACCAAAGGAAATTCATTTTTTTTCCCCCTTTTTTAAACCCTTTTCGAAAAGGGTCCGGTTTTTTCTGCCCCACCTCCCCGGGTTTGCGCCCCCTGTGCGAACCCGCTGGTTCAAAGGGCAAGTGCCGGGGGTTTTCCCCAGGGGACGCAGTTTATATGGTTTTGGGCCCGCTTTTTAGGGTTAAGCTGTTATCTGCTATAAGGGTTACCACTGTTAAAGTGCTGTATTACTGCTATTAAAGGGGAAGCTGTATTATGCTTTATTACTGATTAGGGTTAAAATGCATTTGGGTTATTGTGGTTTAGGGTTACCGCTGTTTTGGGCGTTATTCTGCTATTAGGGGTACCATTTTTATGCTGTTATTACGCTATTAGGGTTACCAGCGTTATTAAAAGCGTTATTACTGCTATTAGGGTTCGCAGCTGTTTTTTAATGCTTTATTACGCAGGGGTACCGCTTTATTAGGCTGTTATTACTGCTATTTGGTTCGCAGGGTGTTATTAAATGCTGTTTTCTGCTTAGGGTTACGCAGCTGTTATTATGGTATTAAAGGGTTAAACCCGCTGTTATTATCTGTTATTACTGTATTAGGGTTACGCAGCGTTATTATCTTTATTACTGTTTTTAGTTAAGGGTTCCAGCTGTTATTACTGCTATTAGGGTTACCAGCTTTATTACTATTAGGGGTTTTTTAGGGTGTTTTACTGCTATTAGGGTTTTCGCAGCTGCATTAGTGCTGTTTTACTCATTGGGTTACCCGCTGTTTTATGCTGTTATTTTGCTTTAGGGTTACCAGTGTATTTTGGGGTGTTTTTGTTTTTTGGGGTTTTTAGGGTTAGCGCTGTATTAGGCTGTTTTACTTTTTGGGTTACGCAGCTTTATTTGTGTGTTATTCTCTTTAGGGGTTTCACAGCTGTCATTAGTGCTGTTATTCTGCTTAGGGTTACCAGCGTATTAGTCGTTTATCATTATTAACTTTTTTAGGCGTTTTACCAAGGGTTTTGCGGGTTTATTTGGGGATGGGGGGGGGAGGGTTTTCCCTGTTTAAGGGCTTTTTGGCCCGGGATTGAGCTTTTTAGTCTTATTTTCGCTTGAATTTTTAAGGGGTTTTTATTATTATTACCCCTGATTATTTTTTTTGCTCTTGAGGGGGACCAAATGTCTTATGGTTTTTTTACCATTGGTTTAACCACTTTATTAATCTGTTTATTATCATTATTTTTTTATCCTTGCCTTACAAAAATCCCCAACCCCTAAAAAACAAAAAAATTTCAAAAGTTTTTTCAAAAACCATTTTTTTACATTGAAAATTTGAACCATTTTTTTTTTTATACTATTGTGGGTTATCACTTTCGAATAAAGGCCCCCAAAACCAATTTTTTGAAAAGATCTGCCGTAAGGGGTTAAAAAACTAATAGAAACCTTTAGAACAAAAGTGGTTTTTTTATTAACTCATTTTTAAAACCAGCTATTTTTCATCTTAAAACATTTTCTACACCATTTCCCTAATTAATTTTTGCCCCCAAAGAACATTGTTATTCTCCTTACCAATTTTTATGTAAAAAGAAATTTTTACCAAAATTTTATACCCCCCGAAAAACAAATTTTGGGTAAAACAAATTTTCGAAAAATTTTAACTAAGACAGCCAAATTTTTTTTACAAAAAATTGGGGGGAGGGGTTCCCCCTACCAAATTTTTGCATTTGAAATAAAATGGGAAAAAGAACTAGGTATAAAAAACCCCAAAAAAATTTGGGGGGATAGTTTTACAAGTTTTTTTCTACACCCGTGTTGTCCCCAAAATTTTTTCTTCTTGAAAAATTTTTCGACATCAGTAAATTTCTTAAAAAAAGAGAAAGAAAACCCTTTTGAAAAAAAAATCACGTAAAAATAAAAAGGGGAGAAAAAATTTTTAAAAAATTGTTACCAAAGAACCCCAAACCCCCCCCCAAAACCTTGGGGGGGGGGGGGGGGTTTTTCAACCCGGAAACCCCCCGGGGCCGAGGGGGGGCCGTTTTCCCCAAATTTGGGTTTTTTTAATTTTTTTTTTTACGAGGATTTTACCTATTTTTTTTTGTGGAAATAATTCCCACGGCCGTTTTGTTTTTTGTCAAAAACCCCCCCGGTTATATTTTTTTTTTATTTAAATGGGATGGCTTAAAAAAATAAACCGTAAAAGAAAACCTTGGGGGTGGGGGGATTTTTGGGGGGTTTTTTACCTGTTTTTAAATTTTGAAACCCCAAATACCCCAAAATTAATTCCCAAATCCCCCAAAACCCGGGAAAAAACTGGGGTTTTTCCCCCTTTTAAAAAAACCGGAACACCCCCAAAAACCCCCGGGGATTGCCTTGGGTTTTGGGGGGGGGGCCCCCGTTTTGTTTTTGTTATTGTTCAGTTGGTGTTGTGCCCTGTAGAGTTGTGTACACTGTTATTTTGTGTACTTCTACAGGTCTGTATTTGGTATTATGGCTCCCAAACGTCCAGGAACACCTCCCTGGGGGAAAAGTAAAAAGGGAAAAAGGAAGAAACAATGTGTTAACTATTTCTAAAGAAAATTGACCTTTTGAAGAAGTTGGATGGTTTTTTTCCCCTTAATATATCTACGTTCTAAAAGTCGGAAAATTCCATTACTCGGCTCGGCGCTGGTCCCGAGGTTGCCGAGTTTGGGAACTTCAACCTGTACTCAAATAGGCATTGGCAGCAAACATAACTATAAATAATTCAATACACACCTCGGATATGAATTCCTGAAATTTCCTTGCACCAATGAAGCAAATCCCCGTTGAGTCACGTTTCCCTGCCACACGGTGCAGATCTGCACTCTCCGCTATCTTGCGGACCACACCCTTGTTATAGTCTCCTGGAAGACCATTGATGATCAGACTCCTTAAATTCAGGATAAAATAATGCTGGTACAGTAAAACCTCTCGTATTCGGACCCTCATTATTCGGACTTTGACATTATTCGGACCTCCTCCTTTTTTTTCTTTTTTTTAAGGGGGTCAAATTTCCTAGCTATATGTACACCTAGATTTTTTTTTTTTTTTTTTTTTTTTTTTTTTTTGGGTCGAATTTCCTAGCTATCCCTACACCTCGAATTTTATTATTATTTTTTTTTTTTTTACATATCCCCCCATATATAATCACCCCATTATTCGGATCCTTGCATTACTCGGACCACTCCTTGGCCCAATTAGTCCGGGTATGAGAGGTTTTACTGTATTTTGTAAGACTAATTCAGCGCCGAGATCAAGCATCGTCTACATTGGAGCACTCTGAATAAGCATGGTAATAAAGGCAAATAAAGAAGAAACAAGGTTGATAAAATACAATCGTGAAAAATTGTACTATTTAGATAATGAGTTAAAGTGTGTGTGTGTGTGTGTGTGTGTGTGTGTGTGTGTGTGTGTGTGTGTGTGTGTGTGGTGTGTGTGGTGGGGTGTGTGTGTGTGTTTTGTGTGTGTGTGTGTGGGGTTTTTATTTAATTTACAGGGCCTGAGCTACAATCATGTGGTCCCAATCTCCATCTACATTCACCCAGTTTTTCCCTCCAAAGTGGCACATTCTTTGCCGATATCACCTCCTCGTTTAGTCCATTCTAAACGTCTACACTGCTATGAGGGAAGCTGTACTTCCGTGTGTTGTTTTGGTCACCAACAAACAAACAAAATATAGAATACAGACAAAAAAGTCATCTTCAGTAATGAAAAAATATCTACAACTACTGATGGAAACAAGATTATTTCAAGCACTGAAAAAAACTTTAGACCAACGATCAATTTTAGTTTCAGATTTAGCCCCAACAGTAAGCCACCTACCTATTGGAAACATTGTGTGCTGCAAAGCCTTCTGGGGAATCTGGCTGAGGAAGAAAGTTTGGTCCTTGATCAGATCAAAACTCTGCCAAAGTCTTGCCCCTGTTAGTTAGGAGAGAACAATAACATCAGTTGCCTTGCAGATGTCTTCCTTAAATGCATTGTAGCTGGGTGGGGAGGCATTGTGTTCTTTTAATATATTTCCCAAAATTAATCAAAACAAGAAAAATTCCACGGCAAAAAAATAGGTGAAGAGAGGCCGGTGGGTCGCTGTTACCTTGTCCTGCTGCTGCCGCCACCCAGGGCGTGGCACATGCATTAACAGCTTTAATAGGCTTTATTATACAGTATGCTTTAATTAAGCTTTATCAATAATAGATACCGCTTTGGTCGTATAATAATACAGGGAGGTCCCGTTATACGAGCATTCGATATACGAGAATCCGATGATACGAGATGTGTAAATTAGGGTCTATTTTCAATATACGAGATCGAAAATCCAATGCTACGACATTCAAACTGGGGTGAGTAAAATTACCAAGTTATTTACTAAAGTAAATTACAAGTTATTTACTAAAATTATAAAGTCATTTACTGACTATATGATTTTACCTAAGGTTGTACGATAATCAATCTGAAAATATGATAATTCTGGTGGCTCGGTACGACAATGTGGCCTACAAAAATTCACATCCCTGTTGGCAACACTGCAGGCGGACAACAACAAAAACGCGCTTGCCAACCTATCTCGAGCCTTGTTTTAGCGTGAAAATACGTCAAATGTACGACGAAGTCATAGACGAGGTGAGTGAGGGTGCAGGAAGATGTGCCGCGTTGTGTGTGGGTGTGTGGGGAGGGCGGGGGGAGGGGGTGTGAGAGGTGGAAATAGCCAGCTCTCGTGTGTTTTCAGTTGGGGAAAAAGTGAGGGAAAAGTGAACGAGGACTGAACGATGTACAGTAAAAGCCTTATAACTCGGCACCTGTATAACTTGGGAATTTTTATAATTTAAATCGGCATGGCAAAGACAAGGTTTTTTTTTTTTTTTTTTTTTTTCCCCCCCCCACCTATGGCCTATAGCGCGTGTTAGGCCATGAGCTCCAGGGGTGGGATGGTAGGCCCTGGGGGGCTCACTCGAGGGCTGTGATGGTTGGCCCTCGCCCGTGGGGCGGCAGGCAGGATTCTTATAGTGACGCCTGTGATTAGAGGCTCATGCCGCCCCTGTGTCCTCCCATGCACTCACAGTCAAGGTAGAGTTAATGGACAGGGGATAGTGTTGCAGTAAATTAAGTGCTCAAGTGATGTAAAATTAAGTTGTACAGGTACAGTACTGTATACAATACAGTACAGAGTTGTGATTTAAAGTGATTAAAGTGATTTCCAGTGTTTTAAAAAGCGACTGAGTCCCCCCTAAAATCTTCTACATGTTACAACAAGGCTCCCCCTCCTTGGATTACAGCCTGTTGCCCCATCCCGTTCCTGGTAAGTGTAGTTTTTTGCTTTTACAGTACGTTTTTTTTTTTTTTTTTTAACCCATATCAGAGGAGGACATTGCATAACTCGGCACATTAATCACTCAGCAAGGGCCAGAGCCCCCTATCATGCTGAGTTATAAGGCTTTTGCTGTACAATGATTCAGATGCACAGAGAGGAGTTGCGGGCAGTGGAAGAGGTCTGCGCACCCCTCCCCTTTTCCCCTTACCTACCACCCTCTCGTGGTGTAGTGTGTCACGCGGGGTCCCCCAAAAGTACATACAACGTCTTTGTTGCTTGTATGTATTGTGCCTTGTAGTCAATTTTAGTGATTTGGGTGGTTTACTTAATGTGCTTATTGTGACTTATTTGTGCTCTGTCCTACTGTGCTATCATACTCTTAATTCCTGTGTTTTGTGTGGTGGTGTGGTGGTGTGGTGGTGTGGTATATAGAGCCCTATATTTGAGAGTTTTAGAGTTTGTTGTGTTTGCTATAGTTTATTTTAGCTTGAAAACATGTCTTTATTTTTTTCTTTTTTTTTTTCTTTAATTTATGGGGTCCTGGAACCAAACCTATATTTTACCAATTAGTTACGTGTTTCGTTTATAGAGTTTCGCTTACGAGTATCCCTGGTA
>JACEEZ010023130.1:0-15646 GCA_016584305.1 Chionoecetes opilio
ATATATAAACTAGCCGCAAACCCCCGGGCGGATTTTTGGCTAGCTCCCGGAGGGCTAGGTGGGCCCTTGGGCCCCCCACCGTGTTGGTGGGCCTTGGGCCCCCAACCCCCCCCCAAAAACATGGACTCCCCAGATACCCCCTTCAATTTCCGAAACGGGGATGTAGAAATGTACATTTTTCCCCCCACCCTTTCACTCCCCCTCCCCATCCCCCCCCACCCATTCACCCCCCATTACCCACCCCCCCACCTATCACTCACCCATCCCCATACCCCCCCCCCATTAAAATTCACCCCCCCCCCCATTCCTACCATTCCCCATCCCCCCCCACCCATTCACCCCCCATTCCCCATACCCCCACCCATCACTACCCAAAAACCATCACCCCCCACCATTCACTCACCCATTACCCACACCCCCCCCCCATTCACTCACCCATTCCCCCATACCCCCCACCATTCACTCACCCATTACCCATCCCCCCCACCATTACCACCCATTCCCATCACCCCCCCCCCATTCACTCCCCCTTTACCCATCACCCCCACCTATTCACTCACCCTTTCCCCATCCCCCCCCACCCATTCACTCACCTTCCCCACACCCACACCCCCTTTCACAACCCAAATACCCACACCCCCCCCCTTTCACTCACCCATTACCCACACCCCCACCATCACTCACCCATTCCCCATCACCCCCACACCCATCACTCCCCCATTACCCCCCATAACCCCCACCATCCCTCCCCCCAAACCATCACCCCCCACCCTTTCACTCACCATACCCCACACCCATTACCCATCACCCCACCCATTCACTCACCCATTCCCCATCACCCTCATAAAGGTTCCCTAAATTTCTCGCAACCTACTTTTTTTTTTCACAATTCTCGTAATAGGCTGCTAAAAAAAAAAAAAAAAAAAAGTGAGGCTACTAATAAGGGGGCTTTGCCCTTCCCCCTCGAAACCCCGATTCCAAAAATGTCCCAATGAGGTGTTGCGCCACGGGGGCCGGAACCAACCCACACACACACACACACAACAGCACATTTTCGCTTTTTTTAATATACTACCCGAAAGCCGCCCCCCGGGGGACTTTTTGGCTAGCTCTGCGGAGGGCTTGGGGGGCCTTCGCCCCAATTTTTGTTTGGTGGTTTTTCCCCCCCCCCTTTACTCCCCCATACCCCCCCCCAAAACTTTCCTAAATTTCATAATTAATAAAATTTCCCCCCAAACCCATCACCCCAACCCATTTCCCCCAATCACCCCCCACCATTCACTCCCCCTTTACCCACACCCCCACCATTCACTCACCCTTTACCCACCCCCCCCCACCCATTCACTCACCCTCCCCCACACCACACCCCATTCACCCCCCTTTTACCCACACCACAACCCATCACTCACCCATTACCCATCACCCCCCACCTTTTCATCCCCCATACCATCACCCCCACCCTTTCACTCCCCATACCCATCACCCCCCACCCATCAAAATTCCCACCCCTTTAACCCAATTCCCACCCCCCCCCCCATTCCCCCCAAATCAAAACCCCAAACCCCCAAAAATTCACTCCCCATTCCCCCAAATTCCGCCCTTCCCACCCCAAAAATTTCACTCACCCTTTACCCACCCCCCCCAAACCCCATTCCCCACCCATACCCATCACCACACCCATCACTCACCATTCCCCAAAAAATTTCCCCAAACCCCCCCCCACCTAATTTCCCCCCCCCCTCACTAATTCCCCATCCCCCCCCCCCCTTTTCACCCCCCATTCCCCATCACCACAACCCATTCACCACCCTTTCCCCAAAACCCCCACCCATTCAACACCCATTCCCCTCACCAACACCCATCACTCACCCATTCCCCATCCCCCCCACCCATCCCCCTTCCCACCCCCCACCCCATTCCCCCCTCCCCCCCCCACCCATTCATTTACCCATTCCCCATCACCACACACCCTTCACTCACCCTTTCCCATACCCCCCCAATAAAACCCCCCCCATTTACCTTTCCCCACCCCACCCTTCACCCCCCATACCATCACCCCCCAACCCAAAATTCCCCCCCCCCCTTCCCCCTTTAATACCCATCACCACAACCCTTTACTCACCCTTTACCATCACCCCCCCCCCAAAAAATTCCCCCCCCCAAACCCTCACCCCCCAAACCCCATCACCCCCCCCTTTTCCCCACCTCCCCCCCATTCACCCCCCCCCAAACCCATTCCCCATCACCCCACCCTTCACTCCCTTCCCCATCACCCACATGGGTTCCTCAATTCTCGCAACCCATTTTTTTTTTTCACAATTTCGCTAATAGGTCCCTAAAAAAAAAAAAAAAAAAAAAAAAGTGATCGGATCATCTCATAAGGGGTTTAATGCCCTTTCCCCCTGGTAAACCTGATTAAAAAAAAATTTCCCAAAAGGGGTGTTTGCGCCACGGGGGCGAACCCCTATACCCACACACCCACCAAAACACACAGACAGACACATTTTTCCGCTTTTATTATAAAAAAAAAAAAAACAAAAAAATATATATATATATTATTTATAATATATATATATATTTTATATATATATATATATTTTTAATATTTATTTAATAAATTTTTTTTTGGTAAATTTTTTAAAATTTACATAAAACCAAATTTCCCTACAAAATTGGGAGTGGGGTTTTCTTTTCCCCTTTAAATAGATTAAAAAACATTCTCTTTATAATTTCCCGGGCCCCAAACCCCCTTTAAAAAGATAAAAGATTTTTTTAATGGGAAAGGAGGGGTATATAAAAAGGGAAAATTAAATTTAACCCAAAACCCCAAACTTTTAGACTCACAAAACTAATCTAAACCTAACCTTTTTCCCACGTTTTAAAACCCTTTCCAAAACTAAGCCAAATCTGCTTTAAAAAAGGGTGGAGCCAAGGGAAGAACAGAGGAAATGCAGGCACAAGGGAGGATTGTGGGGGGCGAAAACACTTGTCTCTCGCTCCCTATTGAAAAAACATTTTCCAATCCCCAACAATTTAATTTTTTGGGCGACAGAAGCCCCTAGGAATACTTCCTAAATCCAATAAAAAACAGAAACCAACTCCCAATTGTGTGGGAAAATTTTGGGCCCGGGGGAAAAATAATCAGAGTGGGGGGGAAGCGAAAACGAAAGCACAATTTGCGCCCCCATAAAAAAATTTGCCCCTTTGCCTATGTGCAAAACGCCAAAAATTTTCGTTTTGGGTTTGCGCTCTCGATATTTTTAAAAGCCCGCAAATGCCCCAAACTTAGCAAAAAACTGAAGGCTGATGGCTTTAAACAGGGGTTTCAACTTCTAGGCCGAAGCGATCGGTCGAGGGGCCAAAAAACTTGGAGAAGCTGGGTTCCTCAAGGGTAAAATAAACCCCCCTCAAGGGTCGGTGGGACTGGAGGACATTGACAGGGGGAATAGTATTGGGTTGTGATTTTTTTTTTTTCAACTTTTTTTGGGGTTTTTTTGGGAACAGTTTATTTTTTTTTTAAAAAAACTTGTTTTCAAAAAATGCTTAAAATCCTGAAAAACATTCAATTTTTTAAATCTTTTATACCCCTTTATAAAATTTTAAACTTTAGTTTTTTTCCCAGTTTGCAGACTAAAAAATGAGGTTTGCGCTTTAACTTTTATTTTTTTTACGTTTAAATTTTTTTTTATTTGGGTCAGTTTTTTTTTTTTTCCTAAATTTTGCGTTTTTGCGCTTGCGCTCCGCCTTTTTTGGGGAGAATTTTGCGCTTTTGCCCCCTTTGGGGACTCGATCGCAAAAAATTTGCGCTTTGCCTTTGGGGAAACTAAAAAAAAAATTTGCACCCCAGCACTGAAAATAATCCCATATGTAATATAAAATTTTTTTTTCTTTTTAAAATTTATATATATATAATATATTTTTATAAATTTTAAAAATTAATATAAAAATTCAAATATAAAATTATATATAAAAATATTTTCCTATATAAAATATTTTTTATATAATTTTATATATATTATATTTTTAAAAATATTTTTATATATTTTATTTTATATATAAATAATTATATATATATATATAAAATATTTTATTATATATATATAATATTTTTATTATCTATATATATTTTATATTTAATTGGTTTTTTTATTTTTAATTTTATATAAAAAATGTAATATTATAAAAATCCTAATAAAAATAAATATTTAAGATAGTTTAAATTTAAATTTTAAATAAAAAAATTTTTATATATAATTTATAAAAAATTTATTAATTATAAATAATTTATATAAAAAAAAATTGGGCCACACCTTTCCTTTTCCTTGGGGCTCCCCTTTTGGGTACCCCAACTTTTTGGAAAAAAAGGGGAAAAGAAAAAAAAAAAACCCCAAAGGGAAAGGTACCTTGGGCCAAATAAAAAATTTTAAGCTTTGGAAGACAAAATGGGGAAGATTTGGCGTTAAGGGGGTGGAAAACCCTTTTTTTAATACCAAATTCCCCTTGGCCTTTTCCCATAGGAAAGACCCCAGCATATTAGGTGAAAGGGGGGGGTTGGGTAAAACCGGAAATTTCCCCAAACCACCTTTTCCCGACCCGGGAAAAGGCCCGGAAGGCCAGCCCTTTGGGGTAACAGAAACCCCAAAGACCCTTTGAAACCTATTGTTTTTTTGGGGAAATTTGGGGGGAACTTGGAAAAAAAGGGCCTGAAAAAAAAATTTAAAAACCTTAAAAAAGGGCCTCAAATTTTTGTTTTTTTGGGGGCAAAAGTTAAAAAAAAGGGGGAAAAGAAAAAAAAAAAACCCCCAACAAAATTTTTGGAAAGGTAAAAAATTTTAAAATACAGGGAAAATTTTTGGAAAAAAAATTTTTTTTGGGTCCATTGGGGTGATGCTTTTTACCCCAAACCCTTCTTTTTCTTTCCATATTTAAACCCAAGTTTTTCCGTACATCGGGCTCAAATTGGGCGGTTAATTGGAAAACCGGAAACCCCCCACCATTTTAAAAAATTCAAAAAGAAACAACTTGGGCCCCCGGGCCCGTAAAAAAACCCCCAAAAAGCCCCTAACCCAATATTTTTTTTTTTGGGTTTTTCCCCCAGGAATAAAAGGGAAAAGGGAAAAAAAAATGCCAAAAAAAATAATTACCAAGAAAATCCCCCAATTTTTGTTTTTTGGGGGGTTTCCGGGGGGGTTAAAAAAAAGGAAAAGAAGCCCTAAAAAACTGATAACGGGTGACGGGGGTTTTTCTTAAAAAATTTTTTTCTTAAATTTTAATTTCAAAATTTCCTTTATTATTTTTTGCCTGGGTCTTTTTTAACTAGCCTTTTTTTTCGGGTTTTTTTCCGAAAACCCCGGGTTTTTGAAAAAAATTAATTATTTAAAAATTGGGGGGGGAAATTCCGGGTTCCCCCTAAAAAAACCCCTAAACGCCCCAATTAAATATTTGGGGTTCTTTGTTTTTCCAAAAAAATTGGGGGGAAAAAAGCTAAACACCAAATTAATAAATCCTCAAAAAAACCCTGTCCCCTTTGGATGGCCGGGGGAAGGGAAAAAAAGGAAAAAAAAGGCCCCCATAAGAGGAAGGGCTTCTTTCTTGTCCAGGTCCCAAGATCCCAAGGCCAAATTTAAGCCGGAAATGTTCCCATTTTTTTTTCTCTTTTTGCCTTTAAGGGTGATAAAAAATTTTATACCGGGAATTTTTGGGGGGTTTCTTTCCGGGGTTTAACAAAAACCCCAGGGGAACCCATTCAGGCTATTTGGGGTTGGGTCCGTATTTCCCGGGTTTTTTGGGAATTTCCCCCGGGGAAAGCGGGAAAAAGCCATTTCCATCTTCGGTTAACCGTTTTTTGGGGGAAATTTTTGGGAAAAAAAGGAAAAAAAAGAACCCAAAAAAATTTAAAGGGGAAAGGGATTTTCTTTTTTCCCAAGGTAAACCACCCTCCGGGGCCCCAAAAATGCACCCAAAAAGGGGACGGTTTTCGGGGTTTGCCCCGGGGCCAAATTTGGGATTCATTTTTACCATAATTTTGGGGTTTCCTTCCAAAGTTTTAACAAAAGTCCCCATGTTTTTTATCTTTTTTTTTGTTTTTTGGGGTTTGGGTCTTAATTTTGTCCCCAAAAGTTTTTTGGGTTTAAAACAAAAAAGGGGAAAAAGAATTTCCCTTTTGGTAAAGTAAATTAAGGAAATTTTGGTTTTTGGGCAAGCAGACCACACCTTCCCGCGAAACCCTTAGGTTTTTTTCAAGGAACCATCGGGGCCCAGAAAAATGCTGTGGGGGCCTTTCGTTTTTTCAAAATTTTTTAAGGATCAAAGTTTTTTGGGGTCCCCTTAAAAATTGCCCCCGGGAAACCCTGCTTTTTACCAGTTTTTTTTTGGGGAAGGTTAACGGTTTTGTGTTTGGCCTTTGGTTTTTTAAAGTTCCAAATTGATTGGTTTGGGGGAATTTCCCGTTTTGGCCCGGCCCATTTTTAATGTTTTTTAAACCTTGGCGCGACCACCCCCCAAAAACTTGTTTTCCAAAAGAGAGCCGTTTCCCGGGGAAACTTTGTTTTGTTTCAAAATTCTTTCTTAATTTGGTCTTTGGTCCCGCAACCCCTTTTTACCAGCCCGGGCTCTTCCCCGACCTTTGGGCTCCTCTCCTTAGCAATTTTTGGAAGGCCCATTTTTGGGGCTTTTCCCCATTTTTGGTATGAAAAATTGAAAAAAAAAAATTTAAAGTAACGGGCAAAATCTGCCCCCCCAAAGTGAAGAACCCGGTCAGGCTTTGACCCGGAACATTCTGCGTAACTTTAAATTTATAGTCTTCACAGCCTGAAGAAGTAAACTGTGTCAGCCACACGTGATCGATTATCTCATCTGGAGAACACCCCGTTTTTCCCCTTTTTGGGCCCTGAGCTTTATTTTTTTGTCAGGGAAAATCTAGAAAACCCCTCGATGTATGTGGGGTTTTTCCCTTCATTTTATCACAGCGTCTTCGGGATACCTTAAAGGGCACTTGACAAGGTTTTAAATAAATTTCTTTGGGGGATTGGGGGGGGGCAAATGTCCGAAAGCCCCCTTTCTTCTCTTCGCTTTTCAAGAAATGGGGGCCAAATCAGTCTCTCTAGGGCCCCCATCAGGGACCTGGGGGAAAATTGGGGGGACGGAGTATTTTCTTTCCAGTTTTTATAACCCACCGGGGAAACCAGGGGAAGATAAAAACCATTTTCGGGGAGAAGTCTGAAAAGCCCATCCCATCCATTTTTTCCCCCAAACTTTTTGGGAAACCACGGGCTACCTCTTTTGGCACTCTGTGTTGCCCGTAAATTGGGTGTGGTTTTATGGGGTAATTTTCTATTGTCGTCAGCTGAATGGTATTTCACCATAAAATGACACTTTACCCTCCCCAACCAGGAAACGCTCTGGGGTTTCCCTTAGCGCTGTGAAAAGGGTTTGTAACCCACAATGGGTTTTTTCCACCATCAAGTTCTCTTTGTTCAGGCCCCCGTCAATGTTACTTGTGGAAAATTTCATATTTGGAGTTTTTTGTTTTTTTAAAAAAAATAAAGCAATCGGGAAAGTTTTTGATTTCTTTTTTTTTTTAGAAAATTTCACGTTTTTGACCCGCCCTTGGTATTTTTACTATCTCGGGCGTGTACCTCCAAAAAATTCTTCGCCTGGCCCCGGGTAGACACCCTTGTGGGGCCTAGTCCCGGGGTGGGATGGCCAGCCCCTGAAACCACACAGCTTTCCCCAATATCATCGAAATTGGAAAAGCCCTGAATAAAATACGAACGGGCAAGAGGGGTTTTCTGATAAAGCTAAGGGGGAGTGGGTTTAAGTATTGTAAATTGTAACCCCCAAGTCCCTTCTCAATTTTTTTAGTAGAAAGAGTAGTTTCACAATGCCCCGGGAGGGTTTAAGGATGATTATCTTTTAAAGCGCTACGCAATTTTTCTTAGGAAATTCCTAAATAAAAATGTTTAGGCAACTTCCATTTTTCATTGGTAACAGCAGGGCCCAAAATATCCGGGACCCACTGAATTACTATGCAAACTGGTCCTCCTGGAAGGTTTTATCTCCAGACAAAACGGGTTTGGGGATTTTTCCACACTTTGAGCTGTCCTTGAGGGTAGGACTTTTATGACTCAGATCATTCACAGTCAGTGGCCTGGCATTATCAGTGTCCTGAAATCTCTTCATTACTTATCCCTAGGAGATCTGCAACCCTTTGAGGTTTTTCCCTTTTACCCAAATTTGGTTTGCTTGACTTTATAGCATCTTTATATCAGTTTTCAGGTTTTAAAAACAATAAGAACTAAAATTTACCACCAGCCCAAAAAGGAAAGAACCTAGAGTCCTTTATAATCCTTGCATCGTTCAAATTTTGGGCTTTAGCTTTTCACTGCGATGTTTGGGGTTCGGAAAAAGGGGTTTATTGATGTGAGAAACTAAATTGAAAAAGCAAATCATATTTCTAACTCTCCCCTTACCAAACACAATGTTTTCGTTGATCCTTTGCGGAAACCTTTTCAAAAAGTTCTCTATGGGCTTTCTCCATGGCAGCTTGGGTCAAAATTTGTTTCATCTTAATGAAAAGTGAAGTCATCGGGTTTGATAGCTTTTTGCAGGAATTTTCAACCTCCTTTTTTTCCCGGTCTAGACCCCTCGTCCGCTTTTTGTTTTTTTCTATGTTCCCTTAAAACGTCTTTTTGCCCGAAAAAAGAGAAAAATGATTTTTTAAAACCCAAATTAATTTGGGTTAGGTGGCCCTTTAAACACAAAAAGTGCCCCAAAGGCCCTTTAAAAATAAATTTTTTAAAATTGGGAAAACTAAGGAGGGGGAAAAAATAAAAAAATTTTCCGCTGCAGTGAAAAATAAAAGTGAAAAAATTTTTGGGACGCGATTTAAAAAATAGGGGTTTCTTAAAACGTAAAACCCGCGGATCCTGTGGGGAAAATATCCCTGGTACGCGGGCCCCTTTTTCCAAAATTTTTATAGGGCGCTAAAAAAAAATTGAAAGTGTATCAATGTAATTTTTCCTGACAGACCTGTCACACCTTCACCTTTCCCTGCTGGTCACTGGATCACTGAGGGCCCAGTTTTGCCAATCGGTCATTCTCCGGGAAAAAAGAGTTGCCCCGAATTTTTATCGGGCCCCCCCCCCCAAAAATTTTTTCCCCCCCTTTTTGAAATTTTTTGGCCGCCCAATTGGGGTACTCGCGTTTTTTAGTGATTTACCAAAAGGGCATAGCCCCGCTTTTCGGATTAAAAGTGGTAAAAACAAAGACCGTATTTCCCCCGGGGGGGCTGTTTTCCCTAAACCCCAATTTGGGACAGAGAAAAAAAGATCAGCCTTAGGTCTACGCCCCTTTAGCCCCCGCAATCACGTCATTTACAAATTTTCATTCTTTTTTCATCAAATCTAAGGGGAGAAACATTGAAAGGGGCCTTTTAAAATCACTTTTTAAACGCAAAAAGGGCAGCAGCCATACCTCATTTACTACAGGTAGCCTAAAAAAACTAATAAAACAGCATGACCTTCTGTGGGGGATTGATACCATGGGTTCCCTAACACATGGAAAAAAATGCTTAACTTTCTTGTTTTTTTAAAAGGGTTGGGGGGGGGTCCATTTTTAGTTTTTCTATTCTTCCCCTTTTTACTTTCCCCCTTTATTTTTTTGAATAAGATTATTTTCGTTTCTATTTGGAAAATTTTGGAAACCTGGTCATCCAAAAAACCCCTTTTGATGTTTTAGAAATGGTACCTTTTTGCCCTAAAACAAAGCTGGGAAAAATTGGGGAATTTTATTATAAACAAAAGGGGGGATCACAGTAAAAGAAAGCTGGAGGATGCTGGAAGAAAAAAACCCACAACAAGCAAACTTTGGAAATACGGGGATTTACTTCATGGTCTTTTTTGCATTTACACTCTTACACGAAAAAGGACTTGTACCATGGGGGGAAAAGTGTTACCAAAAAAATTTCACCCAAAGGGTTTATCTTCAAAATTTTTTAAAATTTGGGTACTTTTAAACACAAATTTTAAAAACCTTTTCCTTCCCTTTCGAGATGGAAAATTATTTTTTTTTTCCCCAAAAAACCCTTTTATTTAGTGAAAATTTTTTTTTTAAAAAAAGGGGCCCTGGTCTTTTAATTTCCCTTTTTTGGGGCGTTTTATCGATTTTCCTTGGCCGTAACCAAAAAACCTCATTAGAAAAAACCCCCAATACCCAAAAGTTTTAGATGAAAATTTTGTTGAAATTGGTCCCGTTAAAAGGGGAAATTATAAGCAAAACAATTTCGACACCCCTAAAACATTGACTTTTACGAAAAAAAAGGGGCGGTTAAAAAAAAATCCATGGGGGATATCTTTAGACCCAAATGTTTTTTCCCTTAAACAGGGTTTTTTCCCAAATCACCAGACCCGGGTTTAAAAGGGAAAAAACCCAAAAAAAGTTAAAAGTGGGGGGGGGGGGGCCCTGGGGGCCCCCATCCGCCCCTGGCCTATGTTCCCCTAAGTACTCGTGCCATGTGCCTTTATTTTGTATAATTTGTCGGTAAATTTAAATTTAATTTTTTTTGTCTTTTTTGTTTTTTGGTGTTTTTTTTTCCTTTATCCCCCGGGTGATATTAACATTTTAAATTTTTATTTTTATTATAAAGGTATATTTGTATTATCAAATTTTTGCTTTATTTCTTAAGTTCTTTTCCCCGTCTATATTTATGTTGTTGTTTTTTTTTCCTTTTATCCCCCCCGGGGGAGAATAAAAAAATTTAAAAATTATTAAATTTTTTTTTATAGGCCCGGAATTAATGGCCCCCCATCCCAAAAAAGGAAAAGGAAAATTTTTTTCCCCCAAGAAGGGGGCCTTTTAGTTATGGTTTCCGCCATACCCTTTTTTTGTTTGTGCTGCAACCTGCCCTTATTTTTTACCTGCTTGCTAACCCCCCCCCAAGGGGCAAAGGTAAAAAAGGAAAAATTTTCTCCTTCCTTCCCCCAATTTATTGTTTTTGGGTTTTCTTTGGTTTTTGTGTTTGGGGAATATTTTTGTTTTTTCCCGTTTGTTTTTCCTTCCCTAATAAATTTATGGTTTTTTTAAAATTTTTTGTCAAAAAATTTTCAAAAACAAAGGGAAAAGGGGAAAGGAATTTTAAAAACTAACCCCTTTAAACCCCTTAAAAGGCCCGGAACCTTAAAATTTCCAAGAAAGGGGGCCCATTTGAGGTTTTAATTGGAAAAAATTAACATTTTTTTTTAATTTTTACCCGTTTGGTTTTTGTTTTTTTTTCTTTAAAAAAATTTGGCCTACCCGTGCTTTTCCCCCTTTAATTTTTGCACCCAAAAAGGGTTTTTTTTTTTATAAAAACCCCCCAAAATCTTTGGGGTTTTGGTTGGTTTTTTAAGTCTTTTTTTTCCCATCACCCCAGGGAAGGAAAATTTTAAAACTCCAAAATTTCTCTTAAAAGGAAAAGGGGCAAAAAACAACATTTCCTTTTCAAAAAAAAGTTAAAAACAGCAAAAAAATTTGTTTTTACTAAAATTTTAATTTTTTTAAAAAAAATTAAAAATTAAATTTTTGTTTTTTTTGTTTGGGGCTTTTTCCTTAAAACCCCCCAAAATGCCTTTTTTTTTTTGGTTCTAATAGGCCAACAAAATTTTTTTCTTTTTTAAGGACGTGAAAGCCCTAAAAAATTAGAAAAAATTTTTGGCTTTGCCCCGGCTTTTTAGCCTTCTTATTTTAAATTCATATGGGCCCCCGAGCTAAAAAAGTTTTGGGGCCCGGGGAGAAAATACCTAAAATCAAAGGGAAGAAAGACAACCCGGAGCCTTTTTCAAAATTGCTTAAAAAACCTCAACATAAACTTTAAGTTTAAATTGGAAAAGATTTGCCCTAAAAAAAAAAATTAAACCCCATAACTTAAAAATTTTAATTTAAGTAATCCCCGAACCCCATTCCGGGTTAAAAAATAAAACCCAAATTAAAAACAACTTTTTTTTTTAAGGGAAAAAATTTTCCCGTTTGGGGCTGAAAACAATTTTTTTAATTTAATTTAGAAATTTGAAAGGGATAAACCCTTTAAAATGACCGCCCCCACTCCCCTTAAAAATTGTGGTATTTATACTTTCAAAATTTTTACGGCCAAAATAAGTTTTCCTTTTTTAAAAATTTTGGGCCGGAAAGGAATTTTCATGGGTTAAAAGGGAAAAAGGGAAAGATTTTCTTTTTATGATATATTTAAAATATTTATAAATATAAATAATTAAAAACATTAAAATATAATTTTAAAGGGAATTTTAAAAATTAAAGTTTTTGTATAAAATAGAATTTTAAATATTAATTAATAATTAATAATTTGGGTTTTTAAAAATTTTTGGGGGAAAAAAAACAACTTTATTTTTTTTAGGGGAAAAAAAATGACTTTTGGGGGGAAATAATCCGTTTGGGGATGGGGGGGTGGCCCCCGGTTTTTTATCCAAATTTAGAGGAAATGTTTAAGAAAGGAAGGTGGGCACAAAATTCCCTTTCCGGGAACTGCTTGGGTTTTAAAAACCCCCAAAAAATGAATTAAAAAATTTTTAAAACCCTTTAAAAAATTTTTGGCTGTTTTTAATAATGTTTTCTTTTTTTAAAATTTTTCCTTTGGAAAAGGGAAAACATTTTTGTTGAGGGGAAAATTTTTTAAAATTTATTTTTTTTGTATTAATAATTTTTTGTTTTTTATTTTTTTAAAACCCCCTTAATTTTATAATAAAATTTTTAAAATATTATCTAAATTTTAAAAAAAAATATTATTTTATAAATTTTAATTTTACCCCAAAAAATTTCATAAAAATAATTTAAATTTTTTTTTTATTAAAATACCAAAAGTTATAAATTATATATTTAATAAAATTTGTTGGCTTCCAAATTTTTTTTAAAAAAAAAGTTTCTTTCTTGTATATCCCCTCCCAAAATTTTTTAAAAAAATTTTTTAAACGGTTTTTTAAGGGTTAAATTCCGTGGTATAAAGGGGTTTCGGGTTTTCTTTAAAATTTGGGGAGGAACTGTCCTTTGGGGGACTTTTTTGGGGGAAAATTCCCCCGGAAAGGCTCCTGGGGAGGGTTTAAAACCCCAAAGGGTTTTTGAAACTTAAAAAAAAAAAAAAAAAAAAAAAAAAAAAAAAAAAAAAAAACCCCCCCCCCCCCCCCCCCCCCCCCCCCCCCCCCAACCCTCTTCCCTTACTGTTTTTTCCTTCCTCTCCCCCCTTTTTTTCCCATCCCTTTTCCTTCCCCTTCTTAAATTTCAAAAAAACATTGACCGAAGGGGGAACCAGGACACCCCCCTTTTTGGAAAACAACCGGGAAACCCCCCCCCTTTTTTTTTATTTTTTTTTAATTTGCAAAAAAATTCTGTGTGGATCCCATCCCATTGTTATGAGTTGTAGGATAGGTGAGGGAAGAGTGACATGCTGTGGGTGATGACTGGGGCTGCCCTGTCGTCTATCTTCTCCAGCTTGGTGGTGATGAGGAAGCTGTCCTTATGAGGCACTTTGTGGGCGACAAATCCCTCCGGCAAAGGCTCGCTGGCCAGTTTCTCCCAACACACACCAAACGAATAGACCTACAACAATAGAACACCTTTAACAAATAATTATGGCATGAATGTTTTAATGTGCCGTGTATGAAATGTCTTTTTATATATGTTTTTCTTTTGAAATGTGGAAGAATCACCTTGTCCTGTTCGAGGAAGGCCTTGCTTAAATTCTCCATTTTCTTTCCGTCGACCTGGCGGCGGGCTAAGAATCTTCTTGTCCTTCTCTGGTCTTCTCGGTCTTGGGATTCCCCTTGACATGCTGTAAGTAATAAAATTTTAAAGATATTAGTCTAAATGTGTTAACGAGTCATTATGTTGTGGATCAGAATTTTAGATTTTACGCACAAATTTCATGACTAATTTTAAGACTTACCTGGGGTAGTCCTTGAAGAGGTACCTGGAACTGTCGCCGATAGGAACTGTCGCCGATATCGGCGACTGTTCCAATATTTCACGTCGGCGGGAGTTCCAATCGTCGGCGACAATTCTAGTTCTTGATCTTGATATTACAGTACCATATATTTAATTAAATAATATTTTAATCATGGTTCTGCATTCAGGGATTAAATACCAGCAATAACTTGAACTATCAAAGGCTTTCAATGGGAGAAATATACATGTAAAGTTGTCACTGACTCCGCCTCCTTGGAGACTCGACCTAGCGCAGCATCGCCTGCGATGCTGCGATGGTTTAATAGTACGGCCCTAGGTGTCTTGAAGACACCTTCACCTCCCTCTCCTTACTTGTTTCCTTCTCTCATTCCATCCTTTCCTCCTCTATTTCATCATTGATCGAGACAGACACATAGGAGCAACGAACATATATATATATGAGCTTCCAGCAATTACTTGAACTATCAAAGGCTTTCAATGGGAGAAATATACATGTAAAGTTGTCTCACCCTACAGCTGACGCCGCCTCCTTAGAGATTAGCGCGGAAGAATACTTAGAATATTGTGCCCGCCCATCCCCCCCCCCACTGGGAGAGTCCCACGGGGAGTGTCCTCCCACCGTCGTTGTTGCCCGAAGAAAAAAAACGAGTAGCGAAATTTGAAACCATATATACTTGCAGATACAATTAATAAAACAACGCTGAAACAGGGTAGATTATACAGTTATATAAACTACTGTGTATCATCTTCAGTGGCACATACAAATCAATAGTGATGCTATAATTCGTAATATATGGCGCCTGGCGACATTAGTGCAGGTGGCGCCTGGCGACATTAGTGCAGGTGGCGCCTTTAGTGTTATCTACGGTAGTAGTACGTATTTATTTAATTTGAGTTTATTTATGTAATCATGATAAATGCTTGGGGGGGTCGATAACCGAACTGGATTTCCGAAGGGGTCTGGTGTATGTGTGTGTGTGTGTGTGTGTGTATTCATCTACCGTAGATAACAGTAAAGTCGCCACCTGCAGTGATGTCGCCAGGCGCCAAATATTACGAATTATAGCATCACTACTGATTTTATGTGCCACTGAAGATGATACACAGTAGTTTATATCATGACTGTATAATCTACCCTGTTACAGCGTTGTTTTATGCTTTGTATCTGCGAGTATATACGGTTTCAAATTTCGCTACGCATTTTTTTTTCGGGCGACGACGACAGCGGTACGACACTCAGTAAATAAACACTAGATGGCGACTCTACTGTTGATAGCCACTTTGTAGATATTTTTGTAATTTGTTCATTTATAGCCATAATATGACACAGATGAAGAACACAAAATGACACCCGACTCTCTAGATAGCCCCTTCTAACTTTCCCGAAAATCATGGATGTAGAAATGTAAGTATTAACGCCACCACCACGTCTGGTAAACAGAAAAAAAAGTTGTCCTGGCGACCTTAACTGTTATCTACGGTAGTATTCATCTAGTATTTTACAGGCCAGAGCGACGCTCGTATGGCCCCGTCTCCATATCAACATTTTTATCATTCATCCTTAGTGGTTAGTTTTGGCCGAAGCCAGCACCCCGAGAGCAGGTCACAACCTCGGCTAACCCCGGTCCCATCATGTGGTGGACAGGGGCTCGGTTAAGGAAAGATGATTTTAAGGAATCTGTTTCCGCTCCACCGG
>JACEEZ010023130.1:16328-30484 GCA_016584305.1 Chionoecetes opilio
AGGATTAGTTCACGGCCCGTGCGGGTTTTACTCCATACCAATTTGGTCTAGTGTTGGACAGGGACAGTGCGGACTAACAACGTGTAGAAGGTGGGACTAACAATGTGAATAAACTCATAGAAAGGATCGGAGCGAGCTGCAATGCATATGAACTCATTGACGTGCTGTACAAGGAGTGCTCGTTAGTTACCGTGCAGCATCAACTTGTAGCTCAAGAAAAATTAGAAAAACATCAGAAAGCAAGTGACTCATTATTTCAATCAAATGTCCTACGTGCATGGGAGGCCTACAGGCAGAAGCAGCTGTCCCCTAAACAGCTTCTTAATAGGATTGCAGGTTTTCTGTATTCATTTTCAGTAATGTAAAAAAAAAATTGTGATTTGTACTCATATGTTTTCTTCTTATTAATATTATTATTAGTTATATATGCTTTCTTAATTTTTTTAATATGTCAAATATTTTATATACTGCTTAATTAATGATAATGAATATTTTTTATGTCTCAAAACAATGCATCTATTATTATTATAATATATCTTATCTGAATAAATACAAAAAACAATTAATACATTATAATTATATCCTTATTCGGTAGGTTTTCGTTATAAGGCAGTATACTTCTTGCAGGGCGAGGGGGAGAATTGAGTTTGTGAGAGACAATAATTATGCTTAGCTTTTCACCACAGACCAAACAGTTCCACAAGAATGAAGGTCTACTTTGAAGGACAAATAATAGTTGTGGGCTACTGTACTGATTTATTTTGTGTTTATTTATGTAGTCGAAATAAATGCTTGGGGTCGATACATAATTAATCGAACTGGATTTCCAGAAGGGGTCTGATATATATATTATATATATCAGACCCCTTCTGGAAATCCAGTTCGATTATATATATATATTAATATATATATAATATATATATATATTATATATATTATATATATATATATATATATATATATATATATATATATATATATATATTTATGGGGATTGGCAATATAGCGGGCATTTTGTAACATCTCTTTTAAGTCATTGGCCGGTCCTTAATGATGTAAATGAAATTGATACACACATGCATGAATGGGTGCATGTGTGAGAGAGAGAAAGAGAGAGAGAGAGAGAGAGAGAGAGAGAGACTTCTATATATCTCATAATCTTCAATATCTCATACTTCCCTCCTCCAGGATCCTCCTCCACCTCCTGAATTGAAATGATTTTAGGCTCTCACCTGTATATATATATATATATATATATATATATATATATATATATATATATATATATATTATATATATATATATATATATATATATATATATTATATATATATAGTACAGTTGACCACCATTCAATTAAAATTTTGGTGGTCACTGGCATCTAAGTGACTTGCAAGCATCCTCGAAGCGAATATAATTGTTGTCTTCGCAAATAGTGCATATAGTCCGGCAGCTTAGTGAAATGATGGGGACATGCCGGATAAAAGCACCAAAATTTTTTCAGGCACTCTACAGGCTCCTAGCTATGATTTTGAGAGGGAGACAAATGATCCCATCACTCAGATGGCTATAAGGAACGCTTCTTTATTATTTTGACATTTCCGCATGTGGAAATTAGGGTAAATGGGTTTTTTAAAAGAATAGTCATAAGGATAATGTTTATTGGATGCAAGTTATCTTATTATTATTATTTAATAACTCCAGAACAAAAATTCCAATATGGCTGTCAAAAAAACATAAATTCAATATTTATTCGACTTTAAACTCCCCTGCGGACATCGCGAAATGCCATGTAGTTTATTAGCAGAACACGAATTAAAACATACTCCTTGCAATTCAAAAATGACAGTGGTTAATCTACTGACGGTGCATTATGAAAAATAAGTATTCATTAAGCTCATTATACAACAATCATGTTCTTCCTGTACAGCTGCAGGAATGCCATGTCTTTGTTAAGCACCAGTATCACAATGCAGGTATGATTCATAATTGTAATTATGTGTCTACTTCTCACATTTGCAGCTGCACAGTTCGGTGCATTTCCAGCTGGCTTTCTTGCATGAACATCTCCCGCCACAACCTGCAGCACTTTTGCAGGCACACTTCACAAGTTCACTTACAGCCTTTGCTGCCCGCAGGCTGCGAGCTCCAGACAGGAACCCAGGACTTTGTTTCTGCATCCAGTGTCCAACCGCAGCCTCAGCAGTTGGGTGTCTGTTGTTGGGCCTGGTGACAGGTTGTCCAGATGCCAGCCTGGTAACTGCACGCTTGGTGTGCTGCAGCAGGGCCTGTTGAGTTGGGGGAATGTTCTCCATCGTTCTGTTTTTCTGGCAGAACAGTTCCTTTCTTGCTTCATTCACCGACACCAGAGGGCTGGTCTTGTCATATATAACGACTGTGAAACGTTCCAGCATCTGGAACTCTGGCAATCCACGGTGATTTGTGCATGTGGATGTTCTACGATGAAGTTGAAGGCACCTGTGACTTCGGTATAGGCACCCCATGCTTCCCAAACCGACTTTTTCCCCTTTCCAAAGAAAGAAGAAGTCGTATCACACCCTGTGAAGCTGTGGAACACTGGTAGCGCTGTGGACTTCTCTTTGCCCAGAGTACTACAGATGGCATTGATGTGTAGGAAAAGGAAGTTCTTGCCACTGCCGAAGGCGACCCAGATGTCAGCCGATGGATACTTGCTGGCTAGAAAGTGATACTTCCCGATGAGGATGACAAGAACGTCAGTATCCACGGTGCGTACCAAGCATGTGGTGCATCCACTCTCTAGGGCATCTTGTAGATGGACCACAATTCTTGTGTCTGCCTCTTCGTGGTCACATGGCGGCATCGAGTGGTCAGTGCCACTGCAGACTACAGAGGCTCCAGATGTTGCAAAGACCTGCTTTCCGTCTGGGAAGGTAGTGGATACAATCTTCTCTGATAGGAACTGGAAGAGTTCTACCTTGTTTGTGGGGTCACGCAGGAAATCGGGCCAATTGCCTGGGACCTTGGTCTGGCCTGCCACCTTCCTTCGTACACCTTTCCCCCGTTTCTCTCTGGTTGATTCTTTGATACTGTTGTCCAGGTACCTGTCCCATACCACATCTACTCTCATAGAGGTTTCCAGCCTCTTATTTAAGCCATTTCCTGCCATTAAAGGCGAATCTTGATTTCATCAAGATTTTTCTAAGTGAAAATTAGCCGTTATCACAAAAATGGTTCATAGAGGCTTCTGAGTAATTGGATCGTTTGTCTCCCCTCTAAAAATCATAGCTAGGCCCCGTAAAATGCCTGAACAAAATTGGGTTTTACCCGGCATTCCCCATCCTCTTGAATTGGTCCTTAGGGGCCCGGACTAATAGGATGAAAGGTAGATGTGGGTAATGACCTCAGGTTAAGGAATTCCACGTGAAAAGACTATAGGCCCTTGTTTTTTTCCTTATGTTGTTATAATTTTTTTAGTTGGGGGGGGTCGCCACGCCCCCCCCGAAAAAGCACCCCTGCCCGTGAACGCAGTAAAAAGTAGTAAAAAATTTTTTTCCGATATAAATTTACTAAAAAAATCCCAACATCTCACCTAATTAACAACCCTTAAAAGGGCTATAAACCCTCACAGGGACTTACGATGCGCAGCGAAAGGTGATGTTGGGCAAGTCTCATTTCTACAATTTAAATTTAAAATGTGCTTCAGTAAACGTCGAGCTGTCATGTCTCCCCGTCTCTTGTGTTACTATAAAAGGCTTATTACTATTTTTACAAGCATTTTTTTATTTTGAGGATTATAGTTATTATTACAAAGATCTTTTTTTGTTGAAAGACTTTTAGTATATTATCTGGCTGGGTATTCTATAAAAGTTATGGGCGTGTGATATGGTGGATTAAAGGTAAGGTGTGGAAAAAAGGGTTATAGAATGAGGGGATGATTTGATCCTTTTTTTCAAAAAATTGCCCTATTTCCATGCGGATCCTGTCTTTTTTTATGTTAGATATTTGGCAACACTGAGTTGGCCACCATTCAATTAAAAATTTTGGGGGTCAGACATCTAAAACATTAAGACAAGGCCGCAATCAAAAAGAATATAGTTGTCTTCGAAAAAGTACTTGGGATGAAAGGGGATTTGGTAATGTCATGTGTTAAAGGAACTCCCCACGGTACCAACTACCGGGCCCCTCTTGTATTTTTTCTTATGTTCTTGACTCAATGGTTGGGGGCACCGGGCGGTAGGTCACCCCCCCTCCCCGTTAACCCGGGGCCCTCATCCCCGCCGCTCCACAAAACTTTGAAGTAGTGCCAGTTTTTCTTTTGATATCAACTTCAATAATACCCACTCTATCTAACCAACCCTTATAGCCGACAACCATATTCAATATACTGGGAGGAAAAGGGTGGGGCGGTATAGGAAGATATATTTAATTTTCCCCCAAATTCCTCCACACCCCCACCCGGGGGTGATCTTCTTTTTCTTGGGGCCTCTACCCCGATATCGCTTCAAACAGGCCATCACTGGCTGAGTTGTACACAGAAGCCGTAATATAAATAAGTCTCTCATACAAAAAAGATCCTTGTAATACTAATTACAATCCAGCAATATAAAAAAATCCTTGTAAATAACAGAAATAAGCCCTTTGATAGTAAAAAAAAAAAACGGCAGGCGAAGCTCGACGGGACTAGCGCGTCAAGCGAGAAAGTCCCATTTGAAGCACTAGACTTCCCGACATGGGTTTGTCTGGTTTGGGGGGCAAAATTTCAAGAGACAGTTCCAAAACCCCCTTTCTTTCCTTTAATCTATTTCCAAAAGGAACCGTCGCCAAGAATTTCCCCCGTCGGCGAGCGTTCCCCGCGTGCGACGGTTCTCGTTGATGCTTGGCGACAGTTCCCATCGGCGCAGTTCCTAAACCTAACTTGCCCCGACCATGGGCTTCGTTGGTCGGGTTTTGGGGGCAGACTCTTCAAGTCTTCCTAGAAACAGTTCCCTAAACCCTTTCTCTTCCTTTACATCTATTCCAAATGGAACTGTCGCCGAGAATTTCCGCGTCGGGGGAGCGTTCCCTGTCGGCGACAGTTTTCGGGGGATGTTCGGCGACATTTCCCCCGGCGCAGTTCCATAAACCTTGCTGACTTTTCAGCCTGCGGGCCGCCGCAATGGTCCAGTTAAAAGTGTCCCCCACGAGGAGGCGCAGTGGGCTCACGTGGGGAAGCGTGGGCTGGCGGGGAAAAAATTTGTATTCCTGCCCCTTTTTTACACTCGGCTGGCCCCAGGACATTGCTGAAAACGAATCATGCAGGGGGGAAGCCAAGACACATCACAAAATTTAAGCTCACCTCTAGCACGGGGTTTTTAACCCGGGGGGGGCGCCCCCTTTGGGGGGGGCGGGGGGAAAATTACCTAGGGGGCGTGAGCAGGGCCGGATTAGACCTTTTGGGGCCCCGGGTTAATTCAATTTGGGCCCCCTCAACGGGAACGCCCCCCCGCACCCGTTTTTTTTTTACTTTGTATAGAAAAAATAAGTGAGCAAAAAACAATATATACGCTACATTCCACAAATAATGGTTTTACTGTTTTTAGCACGATGATAAAAAACTGGAGGGGGGCCCCAGATTTACACTAGGGTCCCAAAAGGGGGCCCTTTTTATCTCAAATAAGCCCAAAACAGGGGCCCCCTTTATCTCAAAAAAAGGGCCTCAAACAGGGCCCTTTATCTCAAAAAAAGGGCCCTCAAACGGGGCCCCTTTATTAAAATTATTTGTAATTTTATTTTAAGTTAAATAATTTTTATTCGCAATGAAAAATAAAATTTTTTTAAAAAAAAATTATATAGGGAAAAAATCTTTTAGCAGGGACCCCGGGTTTGGGGGCCCCCAAGCTTGAGGGCCCAGGCTGCACCTATCTAGCCTATAGGAAAAATTCGGCCCGGGCGTGACCAAGATAAAAAAAAGGAAGAACTGTCAAGTTTTTCACTTGAAGCTCCCTTCGTTTTAATATGAAGCTTGCTCGCGAGGGTGAGCAAAGAAAGTCTTACTGAGAAGAAAGTGTGGCGGGAAAATCTGCGGGGACGCCGTTTTTGGGTTTTCACTAACTCCGTGACTTTATGTGAATCTTTTTACCTGAACGAATTTGGGAGGGTTTTATGTTTTCCCCCGATCTGTCTTCTTTGTCTTTTGTTAGGACAGGATTTTCTCGAAAAATACAAATAGTTTTTGGCCCCAAACCGGAAACCCAAGCCCTTTGGTAAAAGGAAAACTGATTTTTTTTGGGATAAAACTATTGACAATGTAGCCAGGCAACCTAATAAAATTTTGGGCCGGAGGTATGCCTCTACTGAGTGCATAATATTATATAAAATTTAAAAATATAATTAATATATATATATATCTTGAATTTTCGGGGTGCAAAGACCCCCGTCATATTTGGGGATTTTTATGCGAAAACGTTTCGAAAAAGGGCACTTGGCATCACAGGCTAAAAATTTAAAAAAATTTAATTTAATTGCAATGCTAAAAAGCGACATCAAAAAAATTATTTCTTAAAAGTAAAATAAAATATTCCTTATTATCTAAAATTACAAAACTAAAAAATAAAATAAAATTTTGTACTTAGGCCTTGGTTTTATCTGTCTGGTTGGTAGAGGAGAATGAACACTAGTTTCGGGGGGTAACTTTTCAGCTTGTGTGGAGCGACAACCCGAGAGTGGGGCAACGAAACTGATAGTCATTTAGTATATTTAGTTGTTGTAAAATGACTTGGTTTATTAAGATGGGGGACAATGCTTGATTGTTAGCTTTAATAATTTAGTGTCACTAGGGTAGTGTGCCTTGGATAGGGTACTAAAGTCATTCTAGAAAAAGGGTGATCTAAATCATGTGAGTGTGGCGGTTTTCAGATTGCAAAGGGGAGAAATTGGTCGACCAGACGGCAAAAAACCTTTTGCTAGAAAACCTAAGGGGTTGTTCTTGTCGCTCGCCCGACGTATTAGCGTACAACTGAAAATTTGAATTCGTAAATTATGTTGAAATAAGGGCTTTAGGTATAGAGTTTTTTTAAATTTGAAATTTGTTTCTTAAGGTAAAGAATTGTAAAATAAAATTTAAATTTTAGTTAGGAAGATGTGACTTAAAAGATATTGAGTTTTTTTCTTTTTCCCCCACATGAACCTCACATGACTTAATACCCTTTTTTTTATGAAAGACTTTAGTACCTATCCAAGGCACACACCCCAGTGACACTAAATTATTTTGAATCCCTACCACAAACTCCCGTCCCCTGATTTTTAAAAAACCCCAAATCTTTCACAACAACTACATATCTCAAAGACTTCACGTTTCGATTGCCCGACTCTCGGTTTTGATCGCTCCACACAGCTGAAATGTTTTCCCACGAAAATGTTCATTCAGCCTCTACCAACTCAGACAGCTACACACCAAGTCCGTTAAAATACAAATTATTTTTTATTTTAGTTAGTAATTTTTAATATATAGGAATTTTTAGTTACTTAGAAAAAATTTTTTAGATGTTCGCTTTTTTGCATTGCCCAATATATTAAAAAAATTTTTAAATATTTTTAGCCCGATATGCCTGCCTTTTTTGAAACGTTGCGCATAAACAACCCCAAATATAAGAGTTCTTTGCACCTGAAAATTTAAGATTACTACCCAAATAAGAAAACCAACTAAGAATATTAATATAAAATATATTAATATATATATATAAATATATATTTTATATATATTTTTTTTTAGATATTTGGGCGGAGGTATCCTCTACGAGTCCCCCCCCCCCCCCCTCTAGTTTTCATTTTTTTACTACGTATTATTTTATTGTTTTTTATTATCATTATTATTTTTGTAATTACCTCATCATTATTATTATTTTTATTATTTAATTAATTATTAATTTTCCAATTATTTTTTCTTTTAAAATTACCATCGTTTCCAAAACACCCACCACACAATCTTCTTAATATATTACAAAAGGAATTTACTGGTTACCATTTTGTCACAAGGCAGCCGGGGGACTTATTACGCAATACGATATCCCGGTTACTTTTACAAAATACATATCATTACTATTATACATATCATTACACGTTTCCTTAAGTGATGCAAGCAAACAGTCTATTTTTGTTTTCCCTGTTCTTATTATTCTTGTCACCCCCTCTTTTATTTTCCCCCCCCCCCCCCCCTTTCTTAAAAAACTTGTAATTTATTTTTTTTTGACCTAAGCTACCGGGAAGAATTGTGCCCGTTTATTATTATATTTGAGGAGTGCGGTGCTTTCTTTAAAACTTGTAACTTGCCCTATCTTCCCCAAACCCTGAAAAAGAAAGGCAAAGACAACCCCTTGATATAAAACACGAGTAAACACGCGAAAACTTGAAAATTTTAGTAAAATATAAATAGACCCAAGAAATATTATATAGCGTTTAACAGTAAAACACTCATGACTTAATATTTTGGGTTTAAAGTAAACAAAATGGGGTTTAAAAATAAATGTCCTAGAAAACCCAAAATTATGCACCCCCCCAAATCACTTTAACTACGTCCTGATTGTTTACCGGGGTGCATTGCGGAAATAAAAAATCTCCCCGGGGTGGTTTCCGTCCCCTTGGGAGAGTAGGTGACGCTGCAGGGGGATAAGGCCCGCCCCGCCCCTGGCCTTGACGCACACAATTACACCCGATTTTTCCACCTCAAGGAACCAGCCCAAAACCCTTTAACCCACTAGCTCACACATCTCGAATTCCCCTTTTTCCCAAACCTCGCTAAACCATGGAACTTTTAATATATATTTTTTGTTCATTTTAAACCCAAACCCCAAAGCGAGTAAACCAGCATTTTTTTATCTAAAGGTGCATTTTAAGGTGTGTGTTTGGTATATACTCGTGGGGTTCACGTCTCCGTTTTTTTATATTCATTTTATTTAAACCCTTTAAAATTTTAATGCAGACTTCTTGCCGCTATCATTTCCCTTCTAGTCCATTCCCAGGCATACTTTTTTGGGGAAGCTGTATTTTTTTAGTTATTAAAAACCTTTTTTAAACTCTACCACTTGTGGGGTCCCCCGGGCCCTTTGTAGTTTCCTTATTTCTTATGTTCTTATGTTCTAAATTTTTTTCCTTTCCCTTTTCTCATTGTGGGGGTGTGTGTGTGTGTGTGTGTGGGTGTGTTTTGTGTTTGTGTGTGTGTTGTGTGGGGTGTTTGTGTAAAACCCCTATATCAACTGTTTTTTTATTTTTAACCCCTTGCATTGCGCTAAAATTGGTGGCTGCAGTGTTTTTGGTGTTGGGGGTGGGGGTTTGATGGGGGCGGAGGCTGGCTAGACACTTCTGCAAAAACCCCTTAGGACCCCCGGGGGCCCAGGGTTACATTCAGAGAGGCTTACTTCCGGTCTGCACGACCTAGCGATTTCCCAAACCCGCTTTTCTGGGCGCCCTTTTGGTTTTCTGCAGGCACATTAATGACGTTTTTAAAGACTTTTGGGGTTTTTCAAAATCAAAACAATTTGCCTCCAGGCAGTTGTAAGCACGCAATATAAAAATAAAAATACCCCTAAATAGAGAAATTATATGTGTTTTCTGACTCAAGAACTGAACAGGGAAAGTATACAAATGAAATTGGGCCCCAATTACAATGCCTCCGTCGTGATGATTTTGGTTTGGGGGGATGGGCCCGATTTGGGGGAATTTTGGGCATCTCACCATGACTCACCCCATACACCACCACGCACAGCTCCGCGAAACAGACGGTACTTAATATAATTATTTTCCTTCTCCTTCTCCTTCTCCTCCTACCCTTTTTCTTGTAGCATTGGTGGTAGTTGTGGTAGGGGGCCATGATAGTGGTATGGGGCAGCAGAAATAAAATATAAACCGGGGAAACACACATTTCAGCTTGTTTTTGGAGTGGTCTTCGTCCAAGACGATGCTTGGACGAAAAAAAACACGGGCTTATATTTTTTTACTGCTGCTTCTGCTGCTGCAAAATTGCTGCTGCTGCTACTGAAAACTGCTGCCGGCTGCTGGGGGGGGGGGTTTTGGGAGGGGGAAGAGGGGGGAGGGGGGAGAGGGAGAAGCTAGGAGGGGGAGGAGGAGGAGGGGGGAAAAGTAGCCTAATTTTTTCTTATAGAAATTTGGGTGGTATTTTGTAGGGGGGGCAGTGGTGAGGGTATGGGGGTGGCAGCGTAAAAAAATATAAGCCGGGAAACAAATTTCAGAAAGTGTTATTGGAGTGGCCCTTCCCTCCATAAAAGACAAATGCTTGGCGACAAAAAAACCGCTTATATTTTATTGCTGCTGCTACGGCTAAAACTGCTCCCGGGCTGCTAATAAAAAAGGGTTGGGGAGGGGGGAAGAGAGGGGGAAGCTGGGGGGGTGGAGGGGGGAGGAGGAGGGAAAAGGGGTGGAGCATTTTGGGGTGGATATGATTTTTTTATAAACCCAGCTGAGGGGCGGGGAAACCCTTTGTGTTTGGCCCTTAAAAACTTTTTTGAGAAATCAGGGTGTTTCCCGCTGGCGGGGGCTTTTGCCGAAATTTGGGACTCGCTCCCCAAATTTGGGCTATCGAAGCCCATATGACACCGTGGGCGCCACTCCCATATCTCGTACCGAACCCCCGCGATTTCCCGGGTTTGTACAAATAGAGAAGTTATTTAAGCTAAACCCCGGGAAACCCTTTTAACTCTTTCTGAATTTTCTGCCCTGTACTGCTGCGACGATGGGGTCCGGCGTGGGGGAATTTGCGGGGTTTGTAAACTAAAATCTCCCCTTTTAAAAAATAAAAAGAATACTCTCTTAACTCTTTTAACTCTCTGTAACCCTTTATTTAACCCTTTTTTTCGTTTTCCCTTTCCCAAAATTTTCTTTTCCCTTTTTTACGTACGGAAGATTTTAAAGCATGTACAATTTTTTTTAAAAAGTGTTTGTTAATCGGGGGGGGTAGCTACATATTTTTAAAATTTAAAAAGTCTACCCTTAGAAAAAATGATTATTTAGAAAAAACAAGGTGACAGCATAGGGAAATTTTTTTTTTTTTAGCTTTTTGGCCTTTTTCAAGAGAATGCAGTGGGCTGCGGGGGGAAAGGGTTAAAAGTGGGAACGTAAAAGAATACAGGGGGTTTCGGGTTTAAAAACGTGTTTTCCCCCCATTCCAAATTTCCTTTCTATAGCATTTTTAGAACTTGTTTATCCTTTCCCCTTTTCTATCATCTATCACTGCCATCTATCTCTATCATCTATCATCTATCATCTCCCCCCTCTATTAAACATTCATCTATCATTCCCATCATCTATCATCTATTGTCTATCATCTATCATCTATTATCTATTGTCTATCATCTATCACCTATTGTCCCATCATCTATTGTCTATCATCTATCATCTATTTTCTATTGTCTATCATCTATCATCTACGTAAACATCTATTGTATTCCGGGTATCCTATCCCTCATCTATCATATTTTAGTTTTAAAAAAGTACAAATCGCCCCTTTTCCCCGGGTATTCAATGTTAACTTTTCATACTTTTTTCTTATCTTTCCATTAGTCCCCCGACGAAAGTGTCCTTATCGCCCAGACTGCCCAGAAAGCGTATATTCTTTCTCTCTCCAAAAGGGAAATTCCCGTTTTGGGGGTGCTGCCAAAACATAATTGTCTTTCTTTGGGGTGTTTCAAAGCTAATGTGAATTTTTTAAGCCTGTCTTTCAAAGCTGCAAACTCAAATTTTCTTTCCCTTGGGCCCAATTCACAAAGGGTGATGGAAATTTTTAAGCCTGTCCTTCAGTATATGTTTTTCCCGTAAATTTTTCCTTTTTTTCTTTTTTGTTTTTTAAAGTTTTTTTTTCCTACATCCCCCTATCTGTCTCTTTAAAATTTTTTCCCCATTAAAACTCATTTTTCACCTCGTTTTTTACCCCCGTTTTTGCGCCCCCCGAAAGCCAGTGGGCCCACCGTTTCCCATAAGTTTTTGTTTTTTACGCCCCGCCTAAACACCACGCTTGTCTGATTGCGGATCCCCAGTGTCCAACACCTTAACCCCCCCGCCTCCACCATCGCCGTCCTGACTGCTGCCTCAAGACTATGATATGATGTGACTCTCGTATCGCTACTCGTTATTTACTCGCGTATTACTTCAGTTCAGAGAGAGAGAGAGTGAGTGTGTATGTTCCTAAATAAAGTCATTGTGTATAAACTCTACGTACTTGCATTACTTCCCCCTGTCTTATGTTTAGTGAATCCATCAGAGCGGAAAAATTGGTCTTACTATTACGATCATAGAGAGGCCTTTTAACCCCTTCACGCCCAGATCTTTTCTTTGCCACATAAAATAGTTTGTTGTTAGCCTAAGCATTACGAAAAGTAGCTTCATATACCAAATTAACTAACGGACAAGGATACTATACTTGTCATATCTATCAAATATTGCTTATATTAATTAAAATTGTCTAATGATACCCAAATTACTATGGGAATTATGTCCTGGGCCTCAAGGGGTTAATGTTCATAATACAAATAAAAGACTAACAGCATCACGTCGATATTTGAGACTAATTTGAGAGGCAGTGTGGCGCGTGAGTGAGTGAGGGGTGTTGAGCGCCGTGGTGGTGGTGGGACGGACTGACTTCCCTTTGGTTTTTTATATAATGCACCTATAGTCTTTCATTGATACATGATTAATCTGCTAAGCCTGCTGGCTATGAAGTCTTGATAGCATTGTCATATCTGATAGATCCTTTGTAACATTCGCTATGCAGCATGAGGGCAAAGGTGTGCCGTGTGCCGCGCTGTGATGGGCCGACACAGCGCGGCGAGGGCCTGGGAGCGCGGCCCAGCACACGGGCCTTGGCACAGGGAGGACACTGCCTATACCCGCCCCATTTATTTACCTTTTAAGTTCGAGTAACAATTATTTACGTATATAATATGGTTTTCAAAGTAGAATACAATACACACGCACACACACACACACACACACACACACACACACACACACACACACACACACACACACACACACACACACACTAATGCACATACTGCCCGTGCGGTACAATGGTAAATTCCTGTGAGTGTGACATTTGACGCACGCAGATTTGAGCCCCGCTTACGGCTCGAGATCTTTTCTTGGAAACAGTTACCGTTCCCTTTGAGCGAGGCGATGGGGTGTGTGTGTGTGTGTGTGACGTGTGAGGTCCAAACCTTATCCATTAATCATATATGTTGGCTCTAAGTTCTTCCCGCAGTGTAATAGCTGGAGATCACGAGCCATGCATAAAGTGGTTCTGCCACCACACATTTCTTCTTTAAGTTTGTCTCGCCAAGCCTTAGCTCAGTCAAGGTTTACCAGCAAGGCAGTGGGACAGAGCCGGGCTGTAGGATGCACAAGGCAAGCCATATCTCTAGCCCCCTGCTGCTCCGAGAGCCCTTGCTGACTTATCAGCCTGCTGGGCAGCCGCAATGCGTCCAGTTAACAGTGTCGCCACGAGGAGGCGCAGTGAGGCTCACGGTGGGGAAGCTGTGGACTGGCGGGGAGACTTCTGTATTCCTGCCCCAGTTTCACATTCGGCTGGCCCCTAGTGACATTAGCTGAAAGCGAGATGCATGCAAGGCGGAAGCCAAAAATGAAAGGGTAGCCCTTCAGGGTAGCCCTGAAGACATGAAAAAGGGAAGATGACTCTTCCGGGTGTTGTTTTGTAGATCAAGAAGTGTCAAGAAGAAGGGAAACAAGGCTAGTGTGGACATGGGAAAGATTGCGAAAGAATAGAAACAAGGTGGCAAAGATGCCTTTGGACATGAGAAAGATTTGGAAAGGAAAGAAACTAGGTGTCACTCAACATTTGTCCTTTGCCGACTGATACCACTCGTGGTAGGACAAATGTTGAGTGACACCTAGTTTTTTTCCTTTCCAAATCTTTCTCATGCCCAAAGGCATCTTTGCCACCTTGTTTCTATTCTTTCGCAATCTTTCCCATGTCCACATGCACTAGCCTTGTATACTACTACTACAAACATCAATACATGGGTCCGAAGGGCCCACAAACACTTGTGGTTACTATAGCAGTAGCCGTGTGTCTGTCTGTCTGCTTAGGATAGCCGACAAGATTGAGATGCCGGGTCTGCCGCGCACGACATTACATGAACGGGTACCGGTGATGGTGTTGCGCAACATTC
>JACEEZ010023131.1:0-13104 GCA_016584305.1 Chionoecetes opilio
TCTCTTCTCTCTCTCTCTCTCTCCTCTCTCTCTCTCCTCTCTCTTCTCTCCTCTCTCTCTCTCTTCCTCCTCTCTCTCTCTCTCTCCACCACAAGCACACGTTATTATCATGTAAAGTGTGTAAATGAGTAAAGGAGTGAGTGAAAGTCAAAGATGGAGGGAAATATAGCAATGAGAAACGCGAGATCAGTTTCCTAAGCGGTGTTTTTTAAGGTCTGAAGCGATAGCGATGTTGATGCCGCTGTTCAAAGCTTTCGGGTGGTAACGAGGATCTGTAATGCGGTGAGGAAATAGCGTTGGCGTCCTTCCTTCTTCTATGAGGAGGGAAAAGAGTAATTGTTTCAGAATGAAGCGTAAAAGCTGACAAAATGTTAAGGTTTGTTACTGGTGGTTATTTTGGTGTTTGTTTCTTAAAGCTTGTCCTCTTTCTGCCACAGAGAGAGAGAGAGGAGGAGAGGAGAGATAGAGGAGAGGATAGAGAGAGAGGAGAGAGAGAGAGGAGAGAGAGAGAGAGAGAAAAGAGAGAGAGAGAGAAGAGAGAGAGAGAGAGAGGGAGAGAGAGAGAGAAGAGAGAGAGAGAGAGAGAGAGAGAGAGAGAGAGAGAGAGAGAGAGAGAAGAGAGAGGATAGAGAGAGAGAGAGAGAGAGAGAGAGAGAGAGAGAAGAGGAGAGAGAGAGAGAGAGGGGAGAGAGAGAGAGCGAGAGAGAGAGAGAGAGAGAGGAGAGTATGAAAATCAACTAAGAAATACACACACACACACACACACACACACACACACACACCACACACACACACACACACAACACACACACACACACACACACACACACATAATGAAAGAGACAAACAAACAAAAACATACCTGCAGAAGTATAGTTCCCCTGAAATATATATAGAATATAATAAGAAAATAACACAATTTGTAGCATAAGAAGATAACTGTTTCCACATTTCACAACACATATAAAACTATAATAAGATGGTACAGCACACAACGACTACAACACGAATATTACGACAGTGATGTATCTGAGTTAATATTTCTTTTAGTTTCCGACCAAATAAGCATAGATATTTTCCTTAACACCATGACGGTGCAAAATCTTTCACTGCACGAACATCAAAGTTGGAACGACTTTCAGCCTCACACGAGGAAGTAAAGCAATGATAATCACGCTTGTTTTCATATATAAAATTTCAACCATCTCATTATGTGATGTTAGCATCTTTTAAATCATGTTCTTTCCGTGGTGGCTTATCAATGTTTGAGACAATAACCTTCCTAAATGTATAAACATTCAGCATTAAGGATCTCATTGGCGGTACAACACCCACGCACCGGCTCGGCAATCCACGGCTGGGTAACGAGCGGCTATTAGTCACACATTTCTTCAAATGAACACCTTATCTAAATCGTTCTTTTCCGCTCAACACACCTTCAAATCATACTTGTTTGTATCAAAATCCCACCGCCACTAGTTGCATTTTGTCTGAATAATCTGCCACAAATGTCCTGTGTGTGTGTGTTTCTACTGTTGCCGATGATAAGAAGCCATGAGAATATATAAAAACACTTCAAAATATGCGCATGCTAAAGGTGATTTTCTTTCAGATTGAAAATAATTCTTATAAAAACTCAAACATTTCCAATTACAATGATTTATGTTCATATGATTTCAACCTTAAAAAATGGCCATACCCAATGAAGTCCTATCTGATGGCTTAGCAATGACTTGGCGCCGCCACAAATCCTGCGCTAACTTTCTGTTGGCCTTGATCATACACGGCCCTCACATTTGCTTGCAACACAAAATAGGTATAAATAGTTTATTTTCTTGCATGAATAAGATAAATTATATAAAAGTGACTCGATATGATTTCCAATACCGTTCAACAAGGCCCATAAGTGTTCAAATTTCCGCCTGGTGGGTCCTCACAACAATCACCACACACACCACACACACACCACCACACACACACACACACACACACACACACACACACACACACACACCACACACACACACAACCACAAACACACACACACACACAAACACAAACCACACACACACACACACATACACCATCTATACAGTCATGTGTAACAAATAACCAGAAAAAAAATATATATAAATCCAAATATGTAGAATATGTAGAATTTTGTGAATATGAGAAAAATATATGCATTGGGCAGAATAATCATTTTATGTTAGTGAATCTATCAAAAAGGGGATTTTTCTATACACCAATCATTTTTTTTTTTTGCTTAGGATTTTTTTTTTTTTTTTTTTAAACCATTTTTCCCTCCCCCAACGAAGTTGGAGGGGTTATGTTTTCCCCCCCGACTGCGTCTTTGTCTGTTTTTTAGTGTACAGGATTTCCGAAAATTTTACAATAGATTTGGACCAAATCGGATACCAAGTCTTTTTTGGTAAAAGGGAAGAACTGTTTAATTTTTGGATGAAATTTTAAAAACGGGCCCCATGGAAACCCAAATTTGATGAATATTTGGCCGGGGGTTTGCGCTCAACTGAGACATATATATATATATATTATAATAATATTATAATATAATATATATTATATATATAATATATTAAAATATATAAAAATATAATATATATAAATATATATTATTTATATATATATAAATATATATATAATATATAATAATAATATAATTTTAATAAATATATAATATATATATATATATATAATATATTTTAATATATATATTTTTATATAAAATATATATCATGCAACCAATTGATGAAATTTCGGGCGGAGGTATCGCTTATGAGTGCCCCCCCCCCTATTTTCATTGTTTTTATCTTATGAGTTTTTAGACCACTGTTACCACCTCATTTTCACCTACATGGGCTCATAGTCTGCATGGGCCCAGCGAGATGGGGGAAAAAATCTACCACTGCGCCGCCCGAGCACACCAGGGCCCCGTGGGGCTGTTGGCCCGGCGGGAGGAAGGCCGCGGGCGGCAGCGGGAGGGAAGGCCGGGAGGGCGAGAAGGGCCCCCTCCCTCACCCCCGCCCTCCATAACACCCCTCCACCCTTCGTTGTCGTCGGTAGTATCTGTGTCATCGTCGGTGTCGTCAGAGTCGGTGTCGTCTTCCTTGTCGTGCCGGGAGAGCCCGACGAGCACCAACAGGAGAAGGCCGCAACCCCCACCACCGTAGTCTAGGGTGTCCACGGCCTGCGGAAGGACAGGGCCCAGGGCGTCCCCCCACGGGGGCGCACCTGAGGCCGCACAGGACGTGCAGGGCGACCGGGCCCCCCGTCGTCCATGTGAAGTAGCACGTACCAGAAGCACACAGGCCCTGGCGGGGACGGGAGGAGCGGCAAAAAGGGCCCGGGGGGCAAAGGGGAGATAGAAGGGTCCCCCCAGACCCGCTCCCCAACCCTCCCCTGTGTATCCCCCGGGAGGGGGGGTCCTGGTGGTGGTGGGGGCGGGACCCGTGCATGAGGGGGGTGACGTACTCGCCAGGGGGGGCGGCGGCTGGGGCTGGTGGTGAGGGGGGGTGGTGGTTTTTGGTGGTGGCCGTGATGATGGGGCCAGTCCCCCGCCGCCCAGCAGCAGCAGGGCGGGTAGAGCATTTCAGGACTTGTGAGGTTTTGGGCAATATTGGTCATCGTGCAAGATCACTTTGCTGTTTATGGTGAGGCGTCTGGGCAAGGAGGGGCAGGGGGATAAAAAAAATTGGATTTGGTAACATGACCTATAAGGTTTGGGGTTTTTGTGCGCCCTTTAGACCTGCCTATCCTAACTCCTCCCTCACCCTTTTTAAATGTCAGGCCCAAAACTTTCTAAATCTGTTTTTATATTTGGATCTGTGGTTTTTTGGTTTTATTTTTTCTTAACCCCAAAAACCACCAATGTTTTTTCTCATCTTTGGGTTTGAGAGTCTCCCCAAGAACAACCCAAACCCCTCATTAAGACCCATTTTCAATAAAATCGTCCCCCTTTGGGCCCCTCCTTTCCGGCTCGCCCCTCTTTGCCCCTCCTCCCTCCTGCTCCCCCCCTCCTCTCCTCCTCCCCCCTCCTCCCCCTCCTCCCCCTCCCCTTCCTCCTCCTCCTCCTGAGGTCTCCTGGTGCTTTTAAAATTCAAATGTAATCCTATGTAATCCTCCCTCCCCCTTTCTCCTGTCCTCCTTTTTAAACCTGTCTTCAAAAGATTGGGAGAGCCCAGGCTCGTGGGACCTGTATTCTTGGTCTGTATTATTACCCTTTATTATCTTTTTTATTATTTTTATATCTTTACTATTATCTTTTATATGTTATATTTTGGGTGGCACCTCCGCCCCCTGTCGCCTCCGTGGTGCAGGGGCTAGCGTGCCTGGCTACAAAATCTGCGGGCCCGGGTTTTCGCCCCCGGGCCAGGGAAAAAGCCGTGGACCACCCTTTACCCAGCTTTTTTCTTCCTTTTTTCGGGGTTGAAAAATGGGTCCCCGGGGGAAAACCGGGGGAAGGTAATGTGGGTAACCCGGGAGTCACACTGGGCCCTGTGCCCCGGGGGTTTAACGGGTTCCCCCCAACCAAAGGTTTCTAAGGGCAAATCCCAACGGAGATGAGAAACCGCATCCCACCCCGAGTTAGCGTTTTGCTCCCATTTTTAAACCTTCCCTTTTTTACCCCGTGGGTGCGGATACTTTGTTGGTCTCTCTCTCTCTTTTTTTTTCTTTTTTTTTTAATACAAAAAACATTTTTACAGAGAAGTTACATTCAACTTTTACACTGTAGCTTTAGTAATTACAAACAAAAGGGTTTTACATTCGTCATGTCCTTATCTTAAGGTTTACTCGGGTGCTTATAATAATCACTTTATCACTTTTCACCAGCTCTGCCCAGAAACCCATTTATTCCCCATCACTTTAAATTTCCGGACGGGTTACCGTTTTTTTGGGTTTGTGATATAAAGGGGGTTTTCCATCAACTGATATTTTTAGTGGGTCACTTAGGGGGGAAAAAAAAAGGCTTTCGTTTCACCTTAGGTAAAAGGAAAGTTTTTTGAGGGTTTTATCCTAAGCTTTTGGCCGCTGAACCCCAAAAAAATCGTGGGTTGGGCCCACTCGTTAGCGGTAAGTTTTCGCCCCAAATTTAAAAATTTTGGAAATTTTGGCAAAAAAAATTGGCATTAAAAATTTGCAGAATAAAGAAAAAAGCTTTCGTAGGGGCCCTTTTTTTGGACTAAAAATTGAAGCTTATTAAGGGGCCAAAAAATGTTTTGAGTACTCCGTGGTTGTATCTTTTTCGGTTTACGGACCCTATAAGGGAAATTAGGGGAAAAGGGGGGAAAAAAATTTGGGGAAAAATATAGAAGGAAAAATTTTTGGGCCTTTTAAAGCCGGGATTTTTAAAATAATTAAAAACAAATTTTTAAATTTAGAAAAAAAAAAGAAAAAATTAAACAAACAATTGTTTTTGGAAACACATTTAAATTAAGGGAATTTTTTCAAGGGTGGGTACAATTTTTGCTTTTAAAAACGGGGTTTATTTCAACTGAAAAAGCTTAGGATAAGACCCTCAAAATACTTCCTTCACCAAAAGGTGAAGAAAAAAAGCCTTTTTTCCGCCCGAAATGACCCGAGTATTAATCCAAAACACAAAATTTCAAACAACAAAAAACCGAGTTCCTCCGGGTTTTTTTGGGAAAAAAAAAATTTAGAAAACAAAAAAAAATCCCTTATTGCGATTAGCAAAAGGGGGGTTCACAAGTTAAAAAAAATACAAAATCGAAAGCAGGGGGGGGTTTTTCAGCAGCTTTCAGAATGAAACTTGGGGGGCTCCAGCTTTTGACGGAGGAAAAAAGGGGCCGGGCTAAAAAGGAAACCGCAAAACCGTCCCTTTGGAAAGGGGCCCCCTTCCCGTCTACTGTGTCTTTTTGGGAAAAAATCGTTTGTTGTCGATGGAAAAAGGGGAACGAAAACCCCCTTTTCTCGAGGGGGCCCGCGGGATGAAACACTCCCCTTCGCCGTCCACCCCGCTGGGGGCACTTTTTCGGGCAAGCGATGCCTCGAGGCGGAGAAGGGAGGAGTATGAGATAGCCAGCCCGGAACCGTGGAACATCTTAATCTTTGCTTTGCTCCGCTTTCCCCCTGATGAATGGGCCCGCGCCGTCGCCACCCGGAGAGGGGTCTCTCGGGTTCGGGAAAAACTTGGGGCCCCGTCGGGCTTGCTTTCACTCCCAAAAGTTTGTCATGAGGACTTGTCCGACGATCGAGGTCCCTTCTCCGTTCGCGGATTGTTTTTTCCGCTCCACCGCCCATCCAGGTCGCGAAAACTCTTTAGAGGGGAGGAAGGTTTTTTTTAAAATTGGCCCTGTTCCTTGATTTTTCCCGTTTGGTTTTTTTGAGGGTTTTTTTCCCCACAGGATTTTTGGGAGCTTTCAAAGGGGTGAGCAAGCTTTTTAAGTCCTCGATTTTTCGAGGTTTTTCAGGGCCTTTTTTCCTTGCCCCCGCCAGATGAACCCGGTTTGGGGTTTGCGAGGGTTTTTGGGGGTTTGGGGAACTCCAAAAGCCAGGACCCTGGTGGAGAGGGGGTTCCTTTTTTCCGCCCGCGTGAGCTGGCCAAAAACCATGTGTCCTTGATGCTGTCTATTTTCCCAGCGAGGAAAAAACCCCTCCACTCTCCAGCTTCTCGCTAAAACCCCTTCCACGAAAACCCACACCCGGGGCGATCTTCGGTTCTTGTTTAGGGAGGGCCCCCTGTCCGCCCAAAAGTTGACGACATTTTAATGCTCCAGGAAACCCTTTTTGGTACATCACGTCGGCAGCCAAAGGGCGTCGGGGGGTCGGGAGGAAGCTGGATTTTTTTCCCCTCAGAATTCGTTCCATTTTGGACCCCCCCAAAAGATTTGTTGGGACCCCCAGGTCTTGCTCACCCGGTGCAGGACTTTTATTTTGGGTTGTCTCCACACCGCAGAAGAAGATTCCTTTCCGGGGGTAGGAGCGCTGGCGCGGCGGGGACTCGAGGCGGCGGGGTGGGAAAGGCCCAGAAGTAGAGAGGATAAAAGCTTTTATTATTTAGTCGGGAATGTAATGGAAAATTTCCCAATGGGGAAATATTTTAGGAATCCTAGCCTGAAAAAAAATTTTAGCAAATAAGATATTTTTTCGAAACATCCAAATTTTAAAATTATTCAAAGGAAGTTTTTAAACTTTAAAAACCCTCGCGGGCCCAAACGGCCCACGGCTTTTCCAAATTCCCCGCACGGGGATTTTAGATTTTACACATCCCGCGAATTTTTTCCCGGGAAAACAGTGCCCCGCATTAGCCTCCCCTTTTCCTTGAAACACAGGACCCTAAAACAAGCAATATTTTTCCCGTCGAAAAATTTTTTCGAAAATTAAAAAAAAAAAAATTTTTTTACCCTTTAAGGTTCCCGGGGTTTGGGGGGCCTCCGCCGCAAGTCCCGTTTCTTATCTCCGTTTCTGCCTCGCGAAAATTTTTGGGGGGGGATTTTTGCAATGCACGTCGGTGCCACGACCCAAACGTCCCTCTAAAAGGACCTCCTGTTGGGGGCCCCTACGAATTCGCCTTTTGAAACCCCCCTTTGGCCCCGCATACTCCCCAAAAAATCCTCCTTGGGCCCGGGCGGGTCGAAGGGCCACATCCCGTTTTGTTGAACCGCAAAAAGGGGAAAACGATTTTATTTCGAGACCGGGGAAAAAGGAAAAATGTGCGAAATAATAAATGAATTTTTTTTTATTTTTCGGGGTTTTTATCCCAATTTTAAAAATTTTAGCCAAGAAATTTTACAATTTTTTTTTTTCCCAAAAAATTTTAAATTAAAACCCTATGTTTTATAAAAAACGACCAAAGAGGGGGGCGTCAGAGGGAAAAGTTTCCATTTTCTTTTTAATCAGACGGTGGGGCCTTTATGAGAACAATACAGCCCCCAAGCAATTTTATTTACTTTTTATGTGAAATTAAAAGGCCCAAAATTTTTCCTTTTATTTTTTTTTTTCCATTTTTTCCACTTTTTCTTAAATTTTTAAATTTTAGTTTAGTTTAAAGCGAACGATTTCAACCACGGAGTACTAAAAAAACCCTTTTAAAAGCCCCTTTAAAAAAGCTTTAAAATTTTATTTCCAAAAAAGAGGTCTCTACGACGTTGGTTCTCATTTGCAATTTTTAATTTCCCAATTTTATTGCCAAATTGCCAAATTGCAAATTTTCCCCAAAACTACCGCTAAACCCCCAGTGAAACCCCAAAACCCATTTTCGGATTCAGCGGCCCCAAAAAGCTTTGGGGTAAAACCCCCAAAATACTTCCCCCTTTAAACCTTTAAAGTGAAAACGAATCGCCCAAGGGTTTACCCCACTATAGTGTTTGTGAAAATGGCGTTTTGGGGTTTCCAAAGGACGGCCGCGGGGCCCCGTAAAAGCTCCCCGGGGCCACATTTAGAGGGCGCTAACGTCCCCCTGCAAACAATTAGCATCTTCCCTTTAGCGTTTTGGGGATTTTGCGTGGAGATTGATGAGACTTTAAAAACGTTAAACCCGTCAAAACAAAAGGGGGCTGCCTATTTTGGGTGGAGTTGAGGGGCGCAAAACATAATAAAAATTTTCATTAAATTGAGTTATATATGATGGTTTTTTATCAAAGAAAAATGAAAAAAACAAGATACAAACGAAATTAGGCCCCTATAAAAAAACCCATTTCGCTCCCGGGGGAGTTTTGTTTGGGGGTGATGGGCCGAGAGTACGTGTGAGCAGCGGCATTTTACCACCGGCGGGTAGCGACTAGCGATACAGACACCACCACGCACGGCTCCGCGGCAGGACAAGGTAGAGTCCTCCTCCTCCTCCTTCCTCTTACCCTTTATTTTTCTCTTCCCTTCTTCCTCTGCCTAATTCCTCCTCCTTCATCACCACTACTACTACTACTGCTACTACTACTATTACTGCTGCTACTACTACAACTACCACTATTACTGCTGCTACTACTACAACTACTATACTGATATACTGCTGTTGTAACTACTACCAGTACACCAAAATGCTATAAGAAAAAGGTTAGGAGGAGGAAGAGGAGGAGGAGAAGGAGAAGCTAGGAGGTGGAGGCGGAGGAGGAGGAGGAGAAGAAGGGTGGAGCATCAGAGCTAATTTTTGGGGTGGATGATAAATTTGTAAAACACAGCTGAGAGCGTCCTCTTACCCCTTTTTTCTTCTCTTCTTTCTCTTCCCTTTTCCTCTACCTAATTCCTCCTCCTTCATCACCACTACTATACTACTACTACTGCTACTATACTGCTGCTACTACTAAAAACTACTACTATTACTGCTGCTACTACTACAACTACTATACTGATATACTGCTGTTGTAACTACTACCAGTACACCAAACTGCTATAAGGAAAGGTTAGGAGGAGGAAGAGGAGGAGAAGGAGAAGGAGAAGCTAGGAGGTGGAGGCGGAGGAGGAGGAGGAGGAGGAGGAGGAGGAGGAAGAAGGGTGGAGCATTAGAGCAAATTTTGGTGTGGATGATAAATTTGTAAACACAGCTGAGAGCGTGGAAGCCTTGTGATTGGCTGAAACTTTTTAGAAATACTATGTGATTCGCTGGCGAGGCTGTAACGTCATTGTACTCGCTCAGCCAATCAGCTATCGATGCCCATAGCGACCATGTGCCGCCACTGCCATGTCTCGTACTGGAATACCCACTAGCTCCGGGGTGTAGAAATAGAGGGAGTTAGTTAAGCTAACCACCGTGGCCTTTAACTCTCTCTGAATGTCTGCCCAGGAGCCAGAGTGACAGCACGGGTTTGTGACCGGAGCCAGGCGGTATGGCTGCCACAACGCCTGAAGGTGACTCAAACGCTTCACCTGCACCTTGAACACCACGGTGAGTCCCGCCACGTCACGTTGGTGTTGGAGGGTGGTGATATGTGGCTCCTGTCCGGCATTGTTGTCTTCGATGATCCTCACCGCTCGGGCCTGAACCTTGTCCAGGAGTGCGAGGGGTTTATTGGCCGCGCGCCCCACGCGAGGCACGCGTAATCCAGGGAGGAGCGAACCTGCGCCTTGTAGAAGATTTCTAGACCCCTACCGTCGAGAAGCCACGATATCCTCCTCAGAGATGCCAGCTTCCCTTTGAGGCCACTCTAGCGAGCCGCTCGATGTGGGTTCTGAAGGTCAAAATACGGTCGTAGGTGACCCGTTCCTCCACCTCGTACCGCGTCTCTCTCTCTCTCTCTCTCTCTTCTCTCTCTCTCTCTCTCTCTCTTCTCTCTCTCTCTCTCTCTCTCTCTCTCTCTCTCTCTCTCTCGACCCGCCAGGGTGGCGCGGTTGGTAGAGTCACGGACTCGCGTGCAGAGTACCTGCTTTCGGTCAGCGGTTCGAGCCCACCAAGTTCGTCCTGGCGTAGTGGCGCTTTGTATACCCAATAACCTTGTTTGTGTACTTGCAAAGGGGTCTAGATAGGACAAAGTTTTCTTCCTTCTCTCTCTTCTCTTCCTTCTCTCTCTCCTCTCCCCTCTCTCTTCTTCTCTCTCTCTCTCTCTCTCTCTCTCTCTCTCTCTCTCTCCCTCTCTCTCTCTCTCTCCCCCTTCTCCTTCCTCTCTCTCTCCTCTCTCTCTCTCTCTCTCTCTCTCTCTCTCTCTCCTCCCCTCTCTCTCTCTCTCTCTCTCGTTCTCGAATTTATATTATGTTTTAGAAATCTCTTTACAGATCATAAAATTTCGCGATACCATCTCGACTCTTTAAAAACGTCCCCACTCTTTTTTCTATTTTTTATTATATATATATATTATTAGTAATATATTATATATTATAATTAATTTTTAAATATATTTTAATAATATATTATTATTATTAAAATATATATATAATAATCTAATATTATATATATATATATATATATTTTAAAAATAAAATTTATATTATATTATATAAAATATAAAAATATATATATATTATATATATATAAAATTTTTAGTACGCCCCCATTATTATAGCTTTCGCATTAAATTAATTGTCATCTCATCATTATTTTTTGGGACGAAATAAAAAACCAACTTCAACTTTTTTTTGTTTTTTACGCACAAGAGAAGCGCTTTTAACGTTTAAAGAGCTTTTCAAACTCTATATCAGTAGCAGTATTAGTAGTAGTAGTAGCAGTAGTAAGGCAGGATTTTTATTACCCCCATTATGTCTTTTATGGTCTTTCTCATTAGTTTCTATCTATCAATGTCGTCGTCTTTTTATGGCGGTGGTCGTTTGTGAGTCATTTTTTCCCGAAGTCGCGCCCCTCCCTTTTTTCATAGCCGGGCCCGTTTTTTGCACCCGCTCTGCCCCCCGCTTGGCACCCCATACCCCCCTTCACCCGGACACTGCGAAGGCGCCCAAGTTGACTGCGTGGCAGCGGCTGTGGCGAGGCGGTGGTGGGGGAGGTGGCGGACGGAAGCTTTACGGAAAGTGTCAGCCAGCGCCTCTCTGTCGCTCAATAAAGTTACTGACGGCGAGGCTGACGGTGATAGGCGTGTGGGTGTGTGTGTGTGGTCATTCACCCAATTGGTCTGTCCACGCAAATCGGGACTCGCGAATAGCCAGTTTCACCCTCCCGGTGCGAGCTTGGCGTATAACTCTTATTAACGATCCTTTTGGGTAATGCTGAGACCTCAAACACACCACCACACCCCCATCCCACTTGCTGAAGGGGGACAGTAACCGCCCGAATTTCTCATGGAAAAAATCTCGGGAATGGTGTCGGAAGATCGAACCGCCGGACCACAGAATGGTGCCATACGCCCTAACTGACTGAGCGTTCAGGGGGGTGGTGTGTTTTCATCTAGTTGTATTCATCTTAGTTGTATTTTTACAGGGCATGGGCTCACTCGTATGGCCCCCGTCTCCATTCTACTGTTTTATCTTCATCCTTAGTGTGGGGGAAAGCCAGCACCCCGGGAGGCGGGTCACAAAAACCCCCTGGCTAAATACCCGGAACCAATTCACTGCTGGGTGGGACAGGGGCTCAGGTTTTAAGGAAACAGCCCATCTATTTCCGCTCCGGCCGGGGATCAAACCTGTGACTCTCACGGTTGTGAACCGGAGCGTGCTACCACTACACTACGAAGTACCAACAGGTGAGTGTGTGTGTGTGGTGTGTGTGTGTGGTGTGTGTGTGTGTGTGTGTGTGTATGTGGTGTGTGTGTGTGTGTGTGTTTGGGGAAGGGTTAGTGAAAGGATTTTTTACCTATTTCTTTTTTCCTCTTTATTTATTCTCCTTTCATTTTTTTTGTAAAATATTTAAGGCATACATATATATATATATATATATAAGATATATTATATATATATATATATAATATTATATATATATACATATATATATATTATATATAATATAGATATATATATATATATATATATAGATATATATATATATCTATATATATATATATATACATATATATAATTATATAATATAATATATATACAAGGTATTATATATATATATATATATAATAATATATATCTATATATTATATATATATATATATATATATTATATATCTATATATTCGGGTGGCTCAAAAAAACGCTTTTCGTGGAAATGTCACCCTCCCCTGGTTTTATTTTGTGCGTATTGGTTTATATATCACCCGATTTTCTTTCAGAATTTTTACACCTATTTTGAGGGGTCCCATTTTCACGATTTTTTTAAAAAAATCAGAAAAATCTTTTTTTTGGCCCCCGGGACTATAGGTGAGCAGTTTTTATTGAAATTCAGGTTTTTAAGTACTTTACAATGAAATCTTTTGCCCGTAGTGGTTGTATGGGATTATTTTTTGTTCCTATCAAAAATTTTAGTGGAAAAAATATTTTTTACACACCAAAAAATAAAATTTAGCCAAAAACACTGAAAATTTTAAAAACAACATTTAAAAAAAAAACCCTAGTTTTCATCCTTTATTAAAAAAAATGTTATTAACAACACACATTCATTTAATATCTCAATCTCCCTTCAGGTAAAGGGGCAGGGCCCGTTTCCCCTTTTACCCCCTCCCCCCGGGGTTTAAACCGGTCCCCCCCTTTTCCCCCTTTATTTGGCCCGGGGCCCCCCCTCTCCGAGGGGGGCCCCCTCCCGGA
>JACEEZ010023132.1:0-21915 GCA_016584305.1 Chionoecetes opilio
ATTAAGTATAAAATCCTTTTTTAGAATAATTTGCACCTATAAGTAGTTTACTTACATTAGCTTTTAAAATGAAGAGTAAGAGTTATTTTTGTGATTAACGGATATTGAGGTTTTCATATTTTCTTCTAACTGTAGCGTTATTGTATATTACAAGTATTTACTTATCTATTAAACCTAAAATTAGTGTTTTCAATGTTTTAGTATTATGTGATATATAGCTGTTTTCTACAATTGAGTATAAACCCCCTTTAGATATTTGTACCTATAAGTAGCTTTTACCATTATAGAAATAGAGAGTAGAGGTTATTTATTGTATATAACGGTATTTGCAAGCGTTTTTCATATTTTTCATCAACTGTAGCGTTATTGTATATATCAATAGTTTTAACTTATTTATTGCTAAAACCCCCATAAAATGTAGTGTTTTAAATAATTTAGCTAGTTATCAGTGATATATAGCTGTTTTCCTACAAATTGAAGTATACAATCCTCTTTTTAGAATAATCTGCACCTATAGTAGATTACTTACATAAAGTATAATAGAAGAGTAAGAGTTATTATTGTGATAGAACGGATATTGCCAAGCGTTTTTCATAGTTTCTTGGAAACTTGTAGCGTTATTGGATATATACAAGTAGTTTGACTTATCTTATGCTATAAACCCATAAAAGTAGTGTTTTCAAATGATATTAGGCTATTTATTGGTGATATATAGCGTTTCCTAAAATGAAAGTATAAACTCCTCTTTTTAGAATAATTTGCCACCTAAAGTAGCTTAAAGTACATTAAAGCTATTAAAGAGAAGAGTCAAGAAGTTATTTCATGTGACTATAAGGTATATTGCAGCGTTTTTAATCGTTCTCTAACAACTGTAGCGTTATTGTATATATATCACGTAGTTTTACTTATCTATAAACCCATAAAATGTAGTGTTTTCAATGATATTAGCTATTTACGGGAATATAGCTGTTTTCCTACAAATTGATGTATAAATCCTCTTTTTAGAATAAATTTGCACTATAAGTAGCTACATTACAGAGCTAGTAAATAGAGAGTAAGAGGTTATTATTGTGATATAACGGTATATTGCAAGCGTTTTTCATAGTTCATCTAAACTGTAGCGGATGTATAATACAAGTAGTTTTACTTATTATATTGCTAAAACCCAAAAGGAGTGTTCAATGAATTAGCTAGGTTATTAGTGATATATAGCTGTTTTCCTACAAATGAAGGATAAAATCCTTTTTTTATGAAATTTTGCCACCTATAGTAGTTACATTCCATAGCTATAAATAGAAGAGTAAGAGTTATTATTGTGAATATAACGGTATATTGCAAGCGTTTTTCATAGTTTCTTGTAAAACTGTAGCGTAGTGTATATATACAAGTAGTTTTACTTATCATATTGCTATAAAACCATAAAAATGTAGTGTTTTAAACAATATTAGCTATTAATCGTTGACTATATAGCTGTTTTCCTACAAATTGAAGTATAAAATCCTCATTTTTAGAATAAGTTGCACCTATAAGTAGCTTACATTATGAATTCATTAAATAAAAGAGTAAGAAGAACTATTTATTTGAGATAACGGTATATTGCAAGCGTTTTCATAGTTTCTTGTAAACTATAGCGTTATTGTATATATACAAATAGTTTTACTTATGATATGGCTATAAACCATAAAATGTAGTGTTTCAATGATTTAGCTAGTTATCAGTGAGAGTTGTTTTTTTCTACAAATTGAAGTATATCTTAAATCTGTAAGCGAATAGCTTTTTATATTTGCTACAACTATATTTAACAAAAGATTAATAGCTAAAAATAGTATTTTTCATTGAAATTTAGATATCAATTTATCTTATAACCATTGTTTTTTCAAGTATTTTAATGTATGTTTGAAAGGCTAACTAATGTCGAAGTTTGACATATTCAGCAATATTACAAAACTATATATGACACAATGTTATGAGTTAAAGAATATGTATTTTCATGAATTAGGTATTCATTTTAATCTTAAAAACAACGTTTTTCAAGTGTTTGAATGTATTTTGAAAGCCTAAAAAAATGTGATATTTACATTATTCAGCACTTTTACACAACTAAGTTTACAATATTTTGAGCTTTAAAATATGTATTTTTCATAAATTTATATATCCAATTTTTATCCTAAAAAACAAACGTGTTTAAAGTGTTTTAATGAATTTGTGAAGGCCGAAAAATGTCGAAAAGTGCCCAGTATCAAGCCCTTTTTTGATAGAGAAATTCGAAATGTGGATTATTGTTGTTTTCGTTAGAAAATTGCTATTTAAAACTACGTTAAGCTATAACTAGGAGTTGAGAATCCTATATTGTGATACAATTGTATATTATACGGTTTTTCAAGTTTTCTATTGTAGTTTATATCATTCATAGAAGGAAGTTACCTTATGAAATGCTATATACCCTCAAAAAATGTGTTTTTTTCAATGATTTTAGCTAGTTATCGCGTTTTATAAGCTGTTTCCTACAAATTGAAAGAATACCAATCCTTTTTTTAGAATAATTTGACAATATAAGTAGCTGCATACATAAGCTAATAAAGAGGAGAGTAATAGGTTCTTATTGTGATATAACGGTAGATTGCAGGCATTTTTCATAATTTCTTGTAAAACTTGTAGCGTTATTGTATATATACAAGTTGTTTTAACTTATCTTATGCTATAACCCATAAATGTAGTGTTTCAATTATAGTAGCTATTTATTGGTGATATACAGCTGTTTTCCTACAAATTGAAGTATTTAAAAATCCTTTTTTAGAATAATTTGCACCATAAGTAGCTTACATTACAATTAAGCTATTAAATAGAATGGAGTAAGAGGTTATGTATTTGTGAATAACGGTATATTGCAAGTGTTTTCATATTTTTTACTAACACTGTAGCGTTATTGTATATATACAAGTAGTTTTACTTATTCTATGCTATAACCCATAAAAGTAGTGTGTTCAAGAGTTTAGCTAGTTATCAGTGAGATATAGCGTTTCTTACAAATGAAGTCTAAACAACCCCTTTTTAGATAATTTGTACCTATAAGTAGCCTTACATTACATTAAGTTAGTAAATAGAAGAGTAAGAGGTTATATTGTGATATAACGGTATATTGCAAGCGTTTTTTCATACGTTCATCTAAACTGTAGCGTTATGTATATATACAAGTAGTTTTACTATTATATTGCTATAACCCAAAAAATGTAGTGTTTTCAATCAAATTTAGCTAGTTATTAGTGATATATAGCTGTTTTCCTACAAATTGAAGTATAAATTCCTTTTTGTAGAATAATTTGCACCCTATAAGTAGCTTACATTCCATAAGCTACGTTAAATAGAGATGTAAGAGGTATTTATCGTGATATAAAACGGTATATTGCAAGCGTTCTTCATTAGTTTCTGTAAATGGTAGCCGTTATTGTATATATACAAGTAGTTTTACATATTTCATATTGCATAACCATAAAATGTAGTGTTTTTAATAGTATAGCTATTTTCTCGGTGATATAAGCTTTCCTACAATTGAAGTATAAATCCTCTTTTTAGAATAATTTGCACCCTATAATAGTTACATTACATGAATCTATTAATAAAAGAGTAAGAGCGTATTATTTTGAGATAACGGTATATTGCAAGCGTTTTTCATAGTTGCTTGTAACTATAGCGTTATTGTATAATACAAATAGTTTACTTATTGATATTGCTAAAAGCCATAAAATGTAGTGTTTCAATGATTTTAGCTAGTTACGTGACGAGTTGTTTTTTTCTACAAATTGAAGTAATTTCGTTATATCGTAGCTAAAAGCTTTTTATATTTGTACACTATATTTACAAATTAATAGCTAAAAAAGTATTTTTCATTGAAATTGAGATATCCATTTTAATCTGATAAACAGGTTTTTTTAAAGTATGTTAATGTATTTGGAAAGATAAATAATGTCGAAAATTTGACATATCAGCACTTTTACACAACTATATATAAACAATGTTATGAGTAAAAAATATGTATTTTTCAGAAATTTAGGGATATCAGATTTTAACTTAAAAGACACGTTTTTCAAGTGTTTGAATGTATTTTTGCAAGCTAAAAAAATGTCGAATTAACATATTCAGCACTTTTTACACAACTATAATTTAACAAATATTAGAGCTTAAAAAAATGTATTTTTCATTAAATTTATATAGCAATTTATCCTAAAAACAAACGTTTTTTCAAGTGTGTTAATGTATTTTGAAGGGCTGAAAAATGTCGAAAAGTGACATTATCAGCCCTTTTTTGATAGAGAAAATTCAAAATGTGGAATTATTGTTAGTTTTCGTAGAAATTGCTATTTTAAAATACTGTAAGCTGATAATAGGAGTTTGAGACTCTATGTAATACAATTGTATATTATTAGTGTTTTCATAGGTTCTTCTTAATTGTAGTGTTATATCATAATAGAAGGAATTTGCCTTATGATAATGGATATATACCTCAAAATGTGTTCTTTCAATTGATTTTAGCTAGTAAGGTGATAATAGCGTCTTCCTACAAATTGAAGAATACAATCCTTTTTTTAGAATAATTTGCACCTATAAGTAGCTGCATTACATTAAGCTAATAAATAGAAGAGTAAGAGGTTATTTATTGTGATATAACGGTATAGTGCAAGCGGTGTTTCCTAATTTCTCTAAACTGAGCGTTATTAGTATATATACAAGTATTAGGTATTATATTCCTATAACCATAAATGTAGTGTTTTCAATGATTTAGCTAGTTATCAATGATATATAGCTGTTTTCCTACAAATTGAAGTATAAATCCTCTTTTTAGAATAATTTGCCCCTAAAAGTAGATTACACTACATTAAAGCTATAATAGAAGAAGGAAGAGTATTATTGTGAAATTAACGGTATATTGCAAGCGTTTTCATAGTTCTTGTATAAAAACTGTAGCGTTATTGGATATATACAAGTAGTTTTACTTATCATATGCGATAAAACCATAAATGAGCGTTTTCAATGATATTAGCTATTATCGGGATATATAGCTGTTTTCCTATCAATTGAAGTATAAAATGCTCTTTTTAGCAATAATTGCACCTATAAGTACGCTTACATTACATTAGCTATTAAATAGAGAGTAAGAGGTATTATTGTGATATAACGGTATAGTGCATGCGTTTTTCTAGTTTATTATAAACTGAGAGTTATTGTATATATGCAATGTAGTTTTACTATTAATATGCTATAAACCCATAAAATGTAGTGTTTTCAATGATTTTAGATAGTAATCAGTGATATATAGCAGTTTTCTACATTGAAGTATACAATCCTTTTTTTTAGAATAATTTGCACCTATAGTAGCTTACATTACATTAAGCTAATAAATAGAAGAGTAATAGGTTGTTATTGTGATATAACGGTTAATTGCAATGTTTTTCATGTTTCTTGTAAACTGTAGCGTATTTATATATACAAGTAGTTTTACTTACCCTATTGCTATAAACATAAAATGTTAGTGTTTTCAATGATATTATACAAATAATAATAGCTATATCGGTGATATAAGCTGTTTTCCTACAAATGAAGTATAAAATCCTCTTTTAGAATAATTTGCACATATAAGTCGCTTATATTACAATTAAGCTATTAAAAAGAAGAGTAAGAGGTATTATTGTGATATAACGGTATATTGCAAGGTTTTTCATAGTTTCTTGTAAACTTGTAGCGTTATTGGATATATAAAAGAGTTTTACGTATCTTATTGCTATAAACCCCATAAAAAAATGTACGTGTTCAATGATATTAGCTATTTATTGGTGAATATCGCGGTTTCCTACCAATGTAGTATAAAATCCTCTTTTTAGAATAATTGCACCTATAAGTAGCTTACGTAAATTAAGCTATTTAAATAGAAGAGTAAGAAGGTTATTTATTGTGGATAGACGGTATATTGCAAGCGTTTCATAGTTATTCGAAACTGTTTAAAACAGGCCCGTTTAAATTTGGTATATATACAAGTCAGTTTTACTTATCCTAAAACCCATAAAAGTAGTGTTTTCAATGAATATTACAGCTATTTATCGGTGATATATAGCGTTTTCCTACAATTGAAGTATAAAATCCTTTTTGAGAATAATTTGCACCTATAAGTAGCTTACATTCCATTAAGCTACGTAAATAGACGAGTAAGAGGTTATTTATTGTGATATAACGGATATTGAAGCGTTTTTCCAAGGGATCTTGTAAAACGTAAGCGTTATTGTATATATACAAGTAGTTTGACTCTATCATAGTGCTATAACCCATAAAATGTAGGGTTTTTAATAATATAGAATTATCGGTGATATATAGCTGTTTCCTACAAATTGAAGTATAAAATCCTCTTTTTAGAATTAAGTTTGAACTATAAGTAGCTACATTACATGAATCTATTTAAATAAAAGACGTAGAGGGCTATTTATTTGAGATAAACCGGTATATTGCAAGCGTTTTTCATAGTTCTTGTAAACTTAGCGTTATTGGTATATATACAAATAGTTTTACTTATGATATTGCTATTAACCATAAAATGTAGTGTTTCAATGATGTAGCTAGTTATCAGTGACGAGTTGTTTTTTATACTAAATTGAAGTATATTGCTTTATATCGGTAGCTGAATAGTTTTCGATTTGCTACAACTAATTTTACAAAATTTAATAGCTAAAATATGTATTTTCATGAAAATTAGATATTCAATTTTAATCTTATAAACATTGTTTTTTCAAGTATTTTAATGTATTTTGAAAGGCTAAATAATGTCGAAGTTGACATATTCGCACTATTACACAACTATAATAAAAATGTATGAGGTTAAAAAATTGTATGTTTCATGAATTGAGGTATCATTTTAATCTTAAAAACAAACGTTTTTTCAAGTGTGGAATGTATTTTGAAAGCCTAAAAAATGTCGATATTTACATTATCAGCACTTTTACACATACTATATTTTACAATATTGAGCTTAAAATAGTATTTTCATTAAAAATTTATATATCAATTGTGATCTAAAAAACAACGTTTTTTCAAGTGTTTTCAATGAATTTGAAGGGCGAAAAATGTCGAAAAATGGCCATATTCAGCCCTTTTTGATAGAGAAATTCGAATGTGAATTATTGTTGTTTCCGTTAGAATGCTATTTTAATACTGTAGTTATAATAGGAGTTTGAGATATATATTGTGATACAATGGTATATATACGTGTTTCATATTTTTCTTCTTATTGTAGTGTTATACATTAATAGAAGGAATTTACCTTTTATGTTAATGCTATATACCCTCAAAATGTGTTTTCATGATTTTAGCTAGTTATCTGGTGATATTAGCTGTTTCCTACAAATTGAAGAATACAATCCTTTTTTTAGAATAATTTGCACCTATAAGGTAGCTTGCAATACAGTAAGCCAATAATAGAAGAGTAAATAGGTTCTTATTGTGATAAACGGTATGATTGCAGGCATTTTCATAATTTCTTGTTAAACTGCTAGCGTTATTGTATATATACAAGTAGTTTTACTTATCTTATTGCTATAAAACCCATAAAATGTAGGTTTTCAGAGATATTAGCTTATTTATTGGTGATATACAGATGTTTTCCTACAAATTGAAGTATAAAGTCCTTTTTTTAGAATAATTGCTCACTATAAGTAGCCTACTATACATTAGCTATTAAATAGAAAGAGTAAGAGGTTATTATTGTGATATAACGGTAATTGCAAGTGTTTTTCATATGTTTCTTCTAAACGTAGCGTTATTGTTATATACAAGTTAGTTTACTTATTCTTGCTATTAACCATAAAATGTAGTGTTTCAATGAGTTTAGCTAGTTATCAGTGATATATAGCTGTTTCTTACAAAATTGCAAGTCATAAAAACCCCCTTTTTAGACGAAATTTGTACCTATAAGTAGCTTACATTCATTAAGCTATAAATAGAAGAGTAAGAGGTAATTATTGGATATAACGGTATATTGCAAAGCGTTGTGCATAGTTTCTTGTAAATTGCTAGCGTTATTGTATATATACAAGTAGTTTTGTTAACATATCATAATGCTATAAATCCATTAAAAATGTAAGGTTTTGTTTTTTTAAAATTTTGTTTAAAAAAAGGGCAATTTTTTTCGGTGATATATAGTTTTTTTGGTTTTCCCCAAAAACAAAATTTAAAAAAGGGTAAAAAAAACTTTTCATTTTCTTTTTTTTTTTTTTTTTTTTTTTTTTTTTTTTTTTTTTTTTTTTTTTTTTTTTTTTTTTTTTTTTTTTTTTTTTTTTTTTTTTTTTTTTTTTTTTTTTTTTTTTTTTTTTTTTTTTTTTTTTTTTTTTTTGGGAAATTTGTTTTTTTTAAAATTAAGTTTTTTTTTTAAAAGGTAAAATTTTTATTTGCTAAAGGGAAAAATTTTTTCAAATTTTACTAAAATTGTATTTTTATAATTTAAATTTTTAATTTTTTTAAAATTTCTTAAAAAAATTGTTTTTTAAATTTTTTTAAAGGGTTTATTTTTGAAAAGGCCTAAAAAGGGTGAAGAAAAAAAATTTTTTTAGAATTTTCAAAACTATAAAAACTTTTTTTAAGCTAAAAAAAAAATTTTTTTAAGAAATTTAGGTATAATTTTATTCAAAGCTTTTTTTAGTTTTGGGAAATGTGGGTTTTGAAAATAAAAAGTGTTTTACTTTTTCAATTTTAAAACCCCATTTTTTAAAATTTTTTAAAATTTTGAAATTTTTTTTAAATTTTTTCCTACTTTTTTAACCCAAAAAACCCTCTTTTTAAAATTTTGTTAATGCTTTTTAACTGAAAAAAAAAGGGAAAGGCTTATTTTTTTTTGAGAAATTAAAATTGGGTTTTTTTTTTTCTTGAAATTGCTTATTTTAAAAATACAAATATTTTACTTTGAATTCTATAAAAATAAAATGTATTTTTGGTTTTTTTTCTAGTTTTTCTTAAAAAAATTTGTTTTTTCCTTAAAATTAAAAGGGATTTTCCTTTATAATGTTCAAATACCTTTTTTTTTCAATTATTTTACCTTTATGGTAAAAATTTTAGCTGTTTAAATAAAATTTTTAAAAATAACATTTTTTTTTTTTTTAAGTTTTTAAAAACCAAAATAAGTGTTTACTTTAAATTACCCTTTAAAAATATAAAATTTTTAGGGGTTATTATTTTTATAAAAGGGAAAATGCAAAAGCCGTTTTTTCAAGTTTTTGAAAATTTTTGGAAAAATTGTATATATAAAAAATTTTTAGTTTTTAAACCCCTTAAAATTTACAATAAACCCTTAAAATGTATTTTTCAAAATTTAATTTTTACCAAAAATTTTTTTAATTTTTTTTTAAGGGTTTTTACCTAAAAAATTGGGAAAATTTTAAAATTTTTCCCCTTTTTTTTTAAAAAAATTAAAATTTGAATTATTTTTTTTTTCTTAAAAATTGCAAATTTAAATTGAAGATAAGGGGGTTTAATTTAGGGGAATAAATTTTTAATTTTTTCGGTTTTTTTATATTTTTTTTTAAATTGTAGGTTATTTTTAATAAAGGGAATTTTTCCCTTATTAATGTTTTTAAACCCTAAAATGTGTTTTTTTAAGGGTTTTAGCTAGTTATCGGTGATATATAGCTGTTTTCCCTAAAAAGGGGAAGAATCAAATTTTTTTTTTAAAGAAAAATTTTGCACCTATAAGTAGCTTAAAATTACATTAAGCTAAAAAATGGAGATTAAGGGGTTTTATTTATTGGGGATAAAAGGGGATTTTGGGAAAACTTTTTTTCATATTTTTTTAAAAAAAAACTTTTGCGTTTTGTATATAAAAAAAATATTTTTACTTTTTTATTTCCTAAAACCCCTAAAATGTAGTTTTTTCATTTTTTTAAAGCTATTTTAAAATGTTTATATGGCTGTTTTCCTAAAAATTTTGAAGTATAAAATCCTCTTTTTAAGAAAAATTTTCCCCTATAAGTAGTTTACATTACATTAACTTTTAAATAAAAGAGAAAAGATTTTATTTATTTTGATAAAACGTATTTTGGAAAGCTTTTTTTTATAGTTTTTTAAACGTGGGGTTATTGTATATAAAACAAGAAATTTTATTTATTTTTGGGCTAAAAAAACCCATAAAATGTATGTTTTCAATGATTTACTAGTTTTTCCGGGGATTATAGCTGTTTTCCTACAAATTGAAGTATAAAATCCTTTTTTAGAAAATTTTTGCACCTAAAAGTAGCTTACATTAATAAGAAAAAAAAAAGGGAAGGTAAAGGTTTTTTATTGTATAAAACGGTATAATTGAAAATTTTTTCAAAATTTTTTTTAAAACTGTAGCTTTATTGTTATTTAAAAGTATTTTTACTTATTTATTCCTAAAAACCCCAAAAAAATGTAGTTTTTTTCAATGATTTTACTATTTATTTGATATAACTGTTTTCCTACAATTAAAAAGTATAAATTCCTTTTTTTAGAATAATTTCCCCCTATAAGTCTTAAAATTACATAAGCTTTTAAAATAGAAGAGTAAGAGGTTTTTTAAATTGTGATAAAACGGTATATTGAAAGGGGTTTTTTAAATATTTTTTTTAAAAACTGTGGGTTTATTGTCTATAACAAGTATTTTTTTACTTATTTTTTGGGCTTTTAACCCCAAAAAAGGGTAGTTTTTTTAAATGTTTTTAAGCTTTTAATCTTTGATAAAATAGCTTTTTTCCCCCTTAAAAAAAAATTTTTAAAGGGGTAAAAAAAAAAACCCCCCCCCCTTTTTTGAAAAATTTTTGACCTATAAGAAAGCTTACATTACTTTAAAAATTAAATAAAGAGTAAAGGTTTTTTTTGTAAAACGGTATATTGAAAGGGTTTTTTTTCATATTTCTTTAAACGAAAGCGTTTTTGGTATATATCCCAATTATTTTACTTATTTATTGGGCAAAAAAACCCCCAATAAAATGTAGTGTTTTCAAAATTTAGCTTTTATTGGTGATAAAGCTTTTTTCCCAAATTTAAAGTAAAAAATTTCCTTTTTTTTTAAAAATAATTTGCACCAAATAATACTTACTTCCATTAACTAAAATAGAAAGAAGAGTTTTTTTATTTTTAAATCAAAAGGGTTATAATTGAAAAGGTTTTTTTTAAAATATTTTCTTTTAACTGTAGCGTTATTGATTTAAACTATTTTTTACTTTTTCTTTTGCAAAAAAACCCCATAAAATGTAGTTTTTTTTTAATAATTTAGCTTTTTCCCCGGTGATATATGCTTTTTTCCCCTTTTTACAAATTGAAGATAAACCCCCTTTTTAAGAAAAATTTGGCCCCTATAATTTACCCTTCCCTTACTTTAAATTTTTAAAATAAAAGAGTAAGGAGGTTTTTTATTTTGAAAAAGGTATATTTAAAGGGGGGTTTTTCATAGTTTCTTTCCCAAAAGCGTTTTTGTATATATAAAAATTTTTAACTTTTTTATATTGGCTAAAACCCCCCATAAAATGTAGTTTTTTTCAATAATTTTGGGCTAGTTTTTAGTGAAAAAGTTTTTTTTTTCCTAAAAAATTGAATAAAAATTTTTTTAAAAAATTTGATATAAATGTTTTTTAATTTTTTGGCTACAAAAAAATTTTTTTTAAAATTAATATAAAAATTTTATGTTTTTTTCAATGAAATTTAGGATTTTCAATTTTAATTTTCTTTTAAAAACCCCATTGGTTTTTTTAAATATTTTTTAATGTATTTTTTTAAAAGGTAAAAATTCTTTTTGAATTTTTGCATTTTTAAAACTTAATTAACATGTTTTTAAAAATAAAAAAAATTATTTTTTTGAAATTTTTAAAGGGGTTTTTCAAATTTTTTTTAAAAAACGTTTTTTTAAAAAAAGTTTTAAATGATTTGTTAAACCCAAAAAATTGTGGTTTAATAAATTTTTCACCCTTTTAAAATAAAAATTTTTTTTTGGGTTTTAAAATTGAATTTTTTCTTTAAATTTATAAATCTTTTTTTTTCCAAAAACCAACTTTTTTAAAAATTTTTTAAAAAATGTTTTTTTTAATAAAAAATTTGAAAATTTTAAATTTTTCACCCTTTTTTTTTAAGTTTTTTAAAATGTAATTTTTGGGGTTTTTTCCCGAAAGAAATTGTTTTTTTTTAAAACACAACTATAAAAACTTTAGAGCAAAAATTGTTTTTTTTCAAAATTTGGTATAATTTTATTCCGTTTTTTTCATGTTTTTTTTTGAAGTTTAAAATCTTTTAATTAGAATTTTACCCTAAAAACCTTTAAATCCCCCTTAAAAATGTTTTTTTCAAAAATTTTTTCCCAAAAATTTTTTCGGTTTTGAAAATTATTTTTATAAAAATTGAAAATTAAAATTTTTCCCTTTTTGTTAAAAAATTAAAATTTGGGGAATTATTTTTGCAAAACTTTTTTAAACATTAAGTTTAAAAAATAGGATTTTAGATTAAATTTTGTAAAATTTGGGGATATTTTCGGTTTTTCATAGTTTCTTTTAAATTTTTGGTTTTTATATTAAAAAAAGGTTTTCCCTTTTTAAAATTTTAAAAACCCTAAATGTGTTTTTTCAATAAATTTTTAGCTAGTTATCTGAATATGGCTTTTTTTCCCCTCCAAATTGAAGAAAAACCCTTTTTTTTTAGAAAAATTGGGCACCTTAAGTAGCTTACATTACATTAAGCTAAAAAATAAAAAGAGAAAGAGGTTATTTATTGTGATTTTCCCGGGATATTGAAAAGGTTTTTTAAAAAAAATTTTTTTTTAAAAACTTTTTGGTTATTGTATATTTTAAAAATTAATTTTACTTATTATATTGTTTATAAACCCCAATAAAATTAGTTTTTTTTCAATGATTTAGCTATTTATCAGTGATTTTAAGGCTTTTTTCCTAAAAATTTAAATGTATAAAACCTTTTTTTTAGAATAATTTTCACCTAAAAGTAGCTTACATTACATTAAGCTATTAAATGAAGATAAGGGGTTATTTTTTGGGTGATTAACTGTATTTTGGGAAAACCTTTTTTTTATATTTTTCTAAACGTAGCTTTTATTTTTATATATAAAAGAATTTTAAACTTTTAAAATTCCTATAAAACCCAAAAAAGGGTATGTTTTCAATAAATTTTAGCTAGTTATAAATGATATATAGCTTTTTTTCCTAAAAATTGGGAAGAAATAAAACCTTTTTTTTAAAATTTGCCCCTAAAGTAGCTTACATTACTTTAAGCTATTAAATAAAAGAGAAAGAGGTTATTTATTGGGGATAAAGGGGAAATTTTTCAACTTTTTTTCATAATTTCTTTAAACGGGTGGGCGTTTTGTTTTAATATCCCAAGTATTTTTAATTTTTATATTTTTAAAACCCATAAAATGGGTTTTTAAATGATTTTAGTTTTTTTATCTGATATATAGCTTTTTTTCCTACAAATTGAAGTAAAAATCCTTTTTTTAGAAAAATTTGCCCTATAATACTTACATTACATTAAGCTTTAAATAGAAGGTAAAAAGGTTTTTTATTGTGAAAATAACGGTATATTGAAAGCTTTTTCATAGTTTTTTAAACTGTAGGTTATTGAAATATATACAAGTAGTTTTACTTTTTAAGGGGGGCTATAAACCCATAAAATGTCCTTTTTTCCCAATGATTTTGGGTTTTTTTAATCGGTGAAAATATAGCTTTTTTTCCCTACAAATTGAAGTAAAAAAAAAAACCCTTTTTTTTAAAGAAAAATTTTTGAAACCTAAAAGTGTTTTACATTACTTAGCAAATTAAATAAAGAGTAAAGTTTTTTATTGTGATATAACGGTATATTCCCAATTTTTTGTTTTTTTTCATAGTTTTTTTTTTGGTAAAACCCCTTGTATTTTTTAAATATTTACTAAAATTAAATAGTTTTTTTTACCTTTTGGGTATAAACCAAATAAAAAAGGTAGTTTTTTTTTTAAAAATTAAAAGTTTTTTAATGGTTTGTTTTTTGTGTTTTTTTAAAATTGAATTTTTAATTTCTTTTAAATTTTTGGGTATAAAAAAAAATTTTTTACTTAAGCTATAAAAAAAAAGGGGTTTTTTTATTTGTTTTTACCGGTATTTTAAGCGTTTTCCCAAAAACCTTGAATTAAAAATTTTTTTGAATTTTTTGCATTGGTAGTTTTACTTAAAGCAAAAAAGGGTAAAAAAATTTTTGTGTTTGGTTTTCAAGGTTTTTCTAGTTTCTTGTAAACCGTTGTTATTTAAAAAAAAAAAAAAAAAAAAAAGAAAAAAAAAAAAAAAAAGCAAAAAAAAAACAAATTGAAGTATAAAATCCTTTTTTTTAGAATATTTTGGGCACCTTTAAAGTTTACATTACTTTAAAGGGCTTTTAAAATAGAAATAAGAGGTTATTTATTGTGATAAAACCCTTTAAAATTGCAAGCGTTTTCCCCAGATTTTCTTCTAAACTGTAGCGTTATTTTATATATAAAAAATTATTTTTTAAACTTATCCTATTCTAAAAACACCCATAAAATTTGTTTTTTCAATAAATATTGGGTTTATTTATCTGATATATAGCTGTTTTTCCTAAAAATTAAATGTAAAAACCCCCTCCTTTTTAGAATTTTTTGAAACCCTAAAAAGTAGCTTACATTACTTAATCTAGTAAATAAAGATTTAAGAGGTTATTTATTGTGATGTAACGGAAATTTTTGGCAAGCTTTTTTTTCATATTTTCCTTCTAAACTGCGTTATTTATTAACCCAATTTATTTTTTACTTATTATTTTGGCTAAAAACAATAAAATGTATTGTTTTCATAAATTTTTAGCTAGTTTTTTGGGGATATATACCTTTTTTCCCTAAAAATTGAAGTAAAACCCCTTTTTTTTAGAATAATTTGCACCTAAAATTTGCTTCCCTTCCCCAATTAAGCTTTTAAAATAGAAAGAAAGAGGTTTTTTAAATTTTTAAAATAAGGGTTTATTGAAAAGCGTTTATCATATTTTCCCTTGAAAACTGTAGCGTTATTGTATATATATATAAAAAAAAAGGAAAAAGTTTTATTTATCATATTGCTATAAACCCAAAAAAATTATTTTTTTAATGATATTAGCTATTTATCGTGATATATGGCTTTTTTCCTACAAATTAAAGTATAAAATCCTTTTTTTAGAATAATTTGCCATAAAATTTAGCTTACATTAAAGGAACTTTTAATAAAAGAGAAGGGTTAATTATTTTGAAAAACGGTATTTTGCAAGCTTTTTCATATTTTTTCTGTAAACTGTAGCGTTATTGTAAAATATAAAAGTGTTTTCCCTTATATTTGCTAAAAACCCCATAAAATGTAGGTTTTCAATGATTTTAGCAAATTATCATGAAGATTTTTTTTTTTTCTACAAATTGAAGTATATTTTTTTATATCTGTAGCTAAATATTTTTTAAATTTTGGGGCTAAAAACATATTTTACAAAATTAATAGCTAAAAATATGAAATTTTTTCATGAAATTTAGATATAAATTTTAAACTTATAAACATTGTTTTTTAAAGGGGAAAAAAAAAAATTTTTTTTAAAGTTTTTTTGGAAAGGCTAAAAAATTTGTCGAAATTTGACTTTATTCGGGCACTTTTAAAAACCCTATAATAAAAATGTTATGAGCTAAATATCATTTTTCATAAAATTTAGGTATCAATTTTAATCATAAAAAAACTTTTTTTCAAGTTTTTTAAATGTATTTTTGAAAGCCAAAAAAATGTCGAAAATTTAACATTATTCACCAATTTTTTACACAACTATATTTTCCCTTTTATACTTAAAAAAATGTATTTTTCTTTAAAATTTTATATATCAATTTTATTCCAAAAAACAACTTTTTTTTCAATGTTTTAAGGGTATTTTTAAAGGGCAAAAAAAGGGTCAAAAAATTGACATTATTCAGCCCTTTTTTTGATAGAAAAATTAAAAATTTTGGGGAAATTTATGGGTTTTTTTTCCCGTTTAAAAATTGCTTTTTTAAAACTATTTAAGCTTATAATAGGGATTTTTGAGACTCTATTTTGTGATACTTTTTGAAATTTTAAATCTTGTTTTTAAATATTTTCTTTTTAAATTTGGGTAGGGGTTATACCCATTAATAGGGAAATTTTCCCTTATGATATGTTTTTAAAACCCTAAAAAAATGTGTTTTTTTCCCAATGATTTTAGCTTTTTTTATCGGTGATTTTTTTGCTGTTTTCCTAAAAATTTGGGGAAAAAGGTAAAAAAAAACCCTTTTTTTTTAGAAAAATTTTTGCCCCTATAAGTACTTACATTACATTCACTTTTAAAATAAAAGTAAGAGGTTATTTTTGTGATATAAGGGTAATTGCAAGCGTTTTTCATATTTTCTTGAAAAACTGTAGCGTTATTGTATATATCAATTAGTTTTACTTTATCCTATTGCTAAAAACCCCAAAAAATGTAGTGTTTCAATTAATTACTTTTATCGTAATATAGCTTTTTTTCCTCCCAATTTGAAGTAAAACAACCCTTTTTTTTTTAGAAAAATTTGCACCTAAAAGTATTTACATTAAAATTAAGCTTTTTAAATAGAAGAGTAGAGGTTATTTATTGTAAATTAACGGTTTTAAATTGAAAAGGGGTTTTTCATATTTTTCCTTTAAACTGTTGCTTTTTATTGTTTTTTATACAAATTTTTTTCCCTTATTATTTGCTATAAAACCAAATTTAAAATTTGTGGTGTTTCAATGAATTTAGCTATTTTATCATGATAAGGCTGTTTCCCCAAAAAAATTGGGATGTATAAAAAAATCCTTTTTTAGAATTTTTTGCACCTATAAAGTTTTACACTACTTTTAAGTTTTAAAAATAAACAGCAAAGAGGTTTTTTTTGTGATAAAAAGGTATATTCAAGCTTTTTTTAAATAGTTTCTTGAAAACTGAAACGTTATTGTATATATAAAAGTAGTTTTACTTATCATTTTTGCTATAAACCCAAAAAATGTAGTGTTTTAAATTGATTTTTGAAATTTTAAATCGGTGATATAAAGCTTTTTTCTTAAAAAATTGAAAAAAAAAACCCCCCCCTTTTTAAAAATTTTGCATTTATATTTGCTTACTTTACATTAAGCATTAAATAGAAGGTAAAGTTATTTATTGTGATATAAGGGTAATTCAAGTGTTTTTTTTTTTTTTCTTTTTAAGCTTTTAGCTTTAAATTGTATATATAAAAGTAGTTTTACTTTTTAAAATTGCTAAAAACCCCCTAAAGTTAGTGTTTTTTTGATATTGGGCTTTTTTATCAGTGATATATACTTTTTTTCCCCTACAAATTAAATTAAAAAAATCCTTTTTTAGAATAATTTCCCCCTATAAGTAGCTTATATTACTAAAATCTATTAAATAAAAGAGTAAGAGGTTTTTTTAATTTTGAGATAAGGGTATATTGAAAGCATTTTCATAGTTTCTTGAAAATTGTAGCTTTTTATTTTTATATATCCCAATTAGTTTTACTTATGATATTCAAAAACCCCCTAAAATGTGTTTTTTTCAATTTTTAGCTATTTATCAGTGAAGATTTTTGTTTTTTTCACAAATTGAAGAAATTTTTCCCTTTATATTGTAGCAAAATAGCTTTTTTATTTGGCTGAAACCCATATTTTACAAAATTAATAGCAAAAAATATTTTTTTTTTCATGAAATTTGATATCATTTTAATTTTAAAAAACAATTTTTTTTTCAAGTTTTTTAAAATTTTTTTTTGGAACGGCAAAATTTTGGGTAAAAATTTTGACTTTTATTCAGCCTTTTACAAAACTATATTTTAAAATGTACGCAAAAATATTTTTAAAAAGAAATTTATGAAAAATTTTTAATTTTAAAAACAAGGGTTTTTTAAAGGGTTTTTAATGTATTTTTGAATCCAAAAAAAATGTCGAAATTTTCCCTTATTCAGCATTTTTTACACAACTAAATTTTACAATATTAGGAGCTTAAAAAAATGTTTTTTTCCCCATAAAAATTTATGTATAAATTTTTAAATTCTTAAAAACAACTTTTTTTTCAAGGGGTTTAATGTATTCTAAAAGGGTCAAAAAAAATGTCAAAAATTTGGGACATTTTTCCCAGCCTTTTCTTTGATGGGAAAAAATTAAAAAAAATGTGGAATTTTAGTTTTTTTTTTTTCGTTAAAAATTTGGGCTTTTTTAAAACTACTGAAAGTTTTAAAATAGGTTTTTGAACTCTATATTGTGATAAAATTTTGTATATTAAAACCTTTTTTTCATATTTTTCTTTTTTTTTTTGTAGTTTTAACCCAATTAATGAAATGTATTTACCTTATAATAATGCATTATACCCTCAAAATTTTCTTTTCAATGTTTTTTGCTAGTTATTTTTGAAAATATGTTGTTTTCCTAAAATTGAAGTATAAAAATCCTTTTTTTTTAGAAAAATTTGCACCTAAAAGAACAAAATTTCCCTTAAGCTAATAAATTGAGGAGTAAGGGGGTTATTTTTGGGTGTTTATAACGGGATTTGCTTGCTTTTTTTCATAGTTTCTTGAAAACTGTAGGTTATTGTATATATCAGTTTTTTTACTTACATTTGCTATAAACCCTTATATTTTTGGGGTTTTAAAAGGGATTTTAGCTTTTTTATGGGGTTGATATATGCTTTTTTTCCTAAAAATTCAAGTATAAAATCCTCTTTTTAAAAATATTTGCACCTATGAAAGCTTACATTACTTTAAAGGGCTATTAATATAGAGGATAAAGGTTATTTTTGGGTGATTAACGTTATTGAAACCCCATTTTCATAGTTTATTCTAAATTTTTGGGTAGCGTTATTGTATATATAAAGTGTTTTTACTTATTTTAAATTGCTAAAAACCCCTTTAAAGGTGTGTTTTAAAAATAAATAATTAAAAACTATTTATTTTTTGTTTATATAGCTTTTTTTCCCCCCCTAAAAATTTGGGAAAGAAATAAAATCCCTTTTTTTTAGAAAAATTTGCCCCTAAAAGTGTTTTTACTTTAGATTAACCCTTTTAAAATAAAAGAGTAAGGGGTTATTTATTTTTAAAAATAACGGTATTTTTGCAAGCTTTTTTCCATAGTTTCTTGAAAACTGTAGCGTTTTTTGTATATATACAAGTATTTTTCTTATTATATTGCTAAAAAACCAAAAAAATGTGGTTTTTTTCAATGATATTAGCCTTTTTTTCGGTGTATATAGCTTTTTCCCCTAAAAAATTGAAGTATACAATCCTTTTTTTGAAAAATTTGCACCTAAAAGGTAGCTTACATTACATTAACTAAAAAATTAAAGTAAGGGGTTTTTTAAATTGTGATAAAATTTCGTTTTTTCCCAACTTTTTTCCCCCATAGTTTCTTGAAAACGGTACGTTATTGTATATATCAAGTATTTTAAAAACTTATCATATTGCTAAAAACCCCTTTAAAAATGTATTTTTTTTAAATGTTTATTAGCTTTTTTTGGGGAAATATATAGCTGTTTTCCTAAAAATTTGGGAAGTAAAAAACCCTTTTTTTTTAGAAAAATTTTGTACCTAAAGTCCCTTTACTTTACTTTAAACCTATTATTGGGAAAGAAAGAGGTTTTTTTTGTGATAAAGGTAAATTGAAAGCTTTTTTTTCATATTTTCCCTCGAAAACTGTAGCGTTTTTGGGATATATTAACAATTAGTTTAACTTATCATTTGCTAAAAACCCTTTAAAAATGTAGTTTTTTCCCAATGATATTACTTTTACCGGTATATATACTTTTTTTTCCCCCTAAAAAATTGAAGTGTAAAATCCTTTTTTTAAGAAAAATTTTTGCACCTGTAAGTAGTTTACATTACTTTAAAACTTTTTAAATAGAAAGAAAGGGAGGTTATTTTTTTTGGTGATATCGGTATTTTTCTGCGTTTTTTCATGTTTCTTTTAAACTGTAGCGTTTATGTTTTTTCCCAATAGTTTTACAAAATTATTTTTGGGCTAAAAATCCTAAAATGTATTTTTTTTTTAAATGTTTTTTAGCTATTTTATCAATGATATAAAGCTGTTTTCCTAAAAATTGAAAGAAAAAATCCTCTTTTTAGAAATTTGCACCTATAAAAAGCTACATTAAGCTATTAAATAAAGAGAAAGAGGTTTTTATTTTTATAAAACAGTATATTGCAAGCGTTTTTCATAGTTTCTTGAAAACCGGTAGCTTTATTGTTTTATACAAATTTTTTTATTTATCAAAATTGCTAAAAACCCATAAAAGGGTAGTTTTTTTGTAAAGGGTTTATAAAGCTATTTTGGGTGATATATAGCTTTTTTTTCCCTACAAATTGAAGTATAAAAATCCTCTTTTTAGAATAATTTGCACCTATAAGTAGTTTTTAGAATCTTTTAACCTATTAAATAGAAGATTAAGGGGTTATTTATTGTGATATAACGTTATATTGAAAGCTTTTTTCATATTTTTCTTGAAAACTGAGCTTTTATTGTAAAATATAAAAGTATTTTACCTTATCATATTGCAAAAAAACCCATAAATGTGGGCTTTTTTAAATGATTTTAGCTATTTATGGGTGTATATCCTGTTTTCCTACAAATTGAAGTATAAAATCCTCTTTTTAGAATAATTTGCACCTATAAGTAGCTTACATTACATTAAGCTATTAAATAGAAGAGTAAGAGGTTATTTATTGTGGTATAAACGATATATTGCAAGCGTTTTTCACAGTTTGTATGTAAACTGTAGCGTTATTGTAATATACAAGTAGTTTTACTTATATATTGCTATAAACCCATACAATGTAGTGTTTTCAATGATTTAGTAGTTATCGTGATATATAGCTGTTTTCCTACAAATTGAAGTATAAAATCCTCTTTTTAGAATAATTTGCACCTATAAGTAGCTTACATACATTAAGCTATTAAATAGAAGAGTAAGAGGTTATTTATTGTGAGATAACGGTATATTGCAAGCGTTTTTTCATAGTTTCTTGTAAACTGTAGCGTTATTGTATATATACAAGTAATTTTACTTATCATATTGCCTATAAACCCATAAAATGTAGTGTTTTCAATGATTTACCTAGTTATCAGTGATATATAGCTGTTTTCCTACAAATTGAAGTTAAAATCCTCTTATTAAATAATTTGCACCTATAAGTAGCTTACATTACATTAAGCAAATAAATAAAGAGTAAGAGGTTATTTATTGTGGATATAACGGTATATTGCAAGCGTTTTTCACTAGTTTCTTGTAAACTGTTGCGTTTTTTGTATATATACAAGTAGTTTTACTTATCATATTGCTATAAACCCATAAAATGTAGTGTTTTCAATGATATTAGCTATTTATCGGTGATATATAGCTGTTTTCCTACAAATTGATGTATAAAATCCTCTTTTTAGAATAATTTGCACCTATAAGTAGCTTACATTACATTAAGCTAATAAATAGAAGAGTAAGAGGTTATTTATTGTGATATAACGGTATATTGCAAGCGTTTTTCATAGTTTCTTCTAAACTGTAGCGTTATTGTATATATACAAGTAGTTTTACTTATTATATTGCTATAAACCCATAAAATGTAGTGTTTTCAATGATTCTAGCTAGTTATCAGTGATATATAGCTGTTTTCCTACAAATTGAATTTTAAAAATCCTCTTTTAAATAATTTGCACCTATAAGTAGCTTACATTACATTAAGCTATTAAAAAGAGAGTAAGAGGTTATTTATTGTGATATAACGGTATATTGCAAGCATTTTTCATAGTTTCTTGTAAACTGTGCGTTATTGTATATATAAAAGTAGTTTTACTTATCATATTGCTTATAAACCCATAAAATGTAGTGTTTTCAATGATATTAGCTATTTATCGGTGATATATAGCTTTTTCCTAC
>JACEEZ010023133.1:0-12500 GCA_016584305.1 Chionoecetes opilio
TACTTTGTCCGAATGCCTTACTAAGTCCAGGTATATTATATCAAAATCCTTTATGCATATCTGGCCGTCTCAGTAAACTTTTCCTATAAAACTCAATACTTGGTGAGACATGACCTACCCTTGGGGAGCCATGTTATGAATCATTTGACCAACTATCTTTTTCTAAATTCTCTCTAATGTTATTTAGCAATAATAGATTCCAACAATTTACCTTTCACTGACGTTAACTAACGGGTCGTAATTTGACTTTAGTCCTCTGTCTCCTTCTTAAATATGGACTACATTTCCTTTCCTCCAAAATATCTCGACCGAGTTTCCTAAAAAATGTTCACTAACGACTCACTAACAAACCATCTCTGCATTCCTTTTAAGACTCTGGGATACACTTCATCTGGTCTGGCGACTTAAATTCTTCATTTTATCTATACCCTCTTCCACCATTTCCCTAGTGCTCACAATAATCTGGTTTCTTCTCATCGCTTCCATACGTAGCGTAGTACTCATTTTCATAACGCCACTCGTATATAAGGCTTCAAATCATTAATACTTAAGTATCCTCAAAAGTATAGAGCGTTGGCCTATAAAATCAGTGGCAAAAAGCACCCATCAAGTATGTTGGCTTGGCAGCCAGTCGTGTTGCCAACAGGAACCAATTTTTTAATTTGGCAACTCAGACATTTATAAGGCGAATTTTTGGTGAAGAAAGCCGTAAGAAGCCGGCTTCTTTCAGCTTGCGTGTTTCTGTTATTTGGCGGGGGCAAACTTTTTAAGAAGCCGGCTTCTACGGATTGGGCCCACTGGTCCAAGCCAGAAGAAGCTGGAAGAAGCGAGAAGCAGGGCTCGCTTACCACGGCTTCTTTCCCGCTTGGTGCCGTTGACGTGTCCAGAGATAAACAACAAAATGGCGGGGACGGGCAGAGATTCTCAGCAGTGAGTATCGTCGTAGAATCTGTAATTACAGATTAACAGGACAGAAGTAAACACAATAGATGTAAATTCAGAAGCATGGACATACTTTAAGACCACGAACAAGATATACAAGGTTATGACACGACAGGACAACTTTAAATAGGTGAACGAATGATCATGTCTTATCAGGCTGACGATAGGGCCTAGCTGCGACGTAGTAGTTTTTGCTGAATTTCACTGATAATATTGCAGACATTCGCCTAAATTTGTACAATTAGTAGCAAACGGGCTTAACTATCGGACCACACTAATCGAGCTAAAATGGAATGACATGGTATAGGAGTAACGTCGTCTGGTGAAATAACTTTCTCGAGTCTTTTAACATTAACACAAGACGTTGTTTTTCTAATTTTACTATTATGCAATCAAACCAGACCGGAAACGTTTTTCGCCGATTCATTATGCTTCCAATTTTTGGTTTCTTAGAGACTCTCACACTTGTTGAGACGTGAAAAAATGTAGGAACTCTCGCCGACGGGGACGAGAGTACCTATAAACCTTCACCATCTCCGAATTCCAACCACAAAACATTGCAAAGATATCTTAAGTATGCTGCCATTACTGTTTGAACGGCAATGAACAAAATTATGTGTAGTAGAGATGCTGAATGATTGTGGAAATGAATAGCATTGCGTTTGAGGGAAAATCTAAGAACAAGGCTCCCACGGTAAGGCCTACCCAAATGTTGCTCTATGTGTTATACTCTGTGTCCTTACCACACGTTTTAGAAAATTTTAATGAGGCCGAATCCTTACTTTGTCTACATGGCCGATATTAACATTTCAGGTTCTTGTAAAAAACTAAGTCCAGTAGGGGGTTAGGTTAGATAGGTCTGTCAGGTTTGTTAGGTTAGTGCACAGCCCTATGGGGTCGAGGGGTGCTAGGTTGGTCTTGTAGAGTTTTTTGTCCATCCCTTTAGAATTAAGGCTCCAACCTCCTATCTTCTTTCTTATAGCCAACAACTTGGGGACATGGTGGAAAACCGGAGTTTTTGGTGTGGGAGCACACATCAAAGGAAATATGGCCCCGTAAAGTCTATGAACTAGGGAATTTCCCTATTTTATGGATTTCTTTGTAAGGGGCCATTTTTCCCTTATGTGTGTGCTCCCCCACCCAAAAACCCCGATATCTACCATGTCCCCAAGCTTGTTAGCATAAGAAGAAGAAATAAGATAGGGGTGAGCCCTTGTTCCTTAAGATTTTACCATATATATATATATATATATATATATATATATATATATTCTATATATATAATATTATATATATATATATATATATATATTATATATATATATAATATATATTATAATATTGATTATATATATAATATATTATATTATTGTAATTCTGTATATTTTTGGTTTATTAGTATGTTTATGAATGAAGGATTAATGGTATTTTTTTGGTGTACCTGATTCTTATGTTGAACATACTATAATTAATGGGGTAAATGATGTATCAGTAAACCCCGCTTTTTGTTGACGGAACAATTAGGGAAAGGATGCGAGATTATAATTTATCCGATAGGCGAATCCGACTGTTCGCATATAACAAATTTGTGATCGTTATATGAGGGTGAAAAGTTTCCCTATTTCCGAGACTAATTCCGGTGTATCGTAACTTTGTCCTTTGACATCTGACGAAAGTTCGTAATACTTACATACATCAGCCATCACAAATACTAACGAATACAGGGTCAATTAAAAACAATCAGAAGTTGTACAACGTCAAATACTGAACTTATCGGTAAAGCACGCATTTACCGGACGGGCAGAAAAAGTATTGAAAGCCGATATTTGTTATCTAAATTAAGGTCCGTAAAAGCGAGGGTTCCGCTGTATACACTAAACTTTGAGAAAGGTACTACAGGAGCGTCAGTGTATATCCTGATACGTTCGGTTTGGTGACATTAAGTATATTAGGATATGGGTTTAAGAGTATTTCTGCATATAGGAATACAAAAATTTGAAACTAGTTATCGAGAATAAATTGTAATATCTGTGTAATATGATGTTATTCTATTTAATGGCTACTTGGTTTGCATTATCTGACTGCAATCATTATTACACTGGCCCTTTGAGCATTAAAATGTGAGGTTTTTAAGTAATTTTTTATTGTACTGTATAGTTGTATTATTTGTTTCTGTTATTTAATTTTTACTTGTCCTTAATAAAACTTCTATTAGGTACCCTCACAACATACTTTCATATTATTTGTATTTCCTTGTACATTTAGCCAGTTTATCTATGAAGGTGGAAAATATCGGTAAAATTTAGGATTACCATAACTATTGTCATGTATGAACAAACAAATCTATAATGCTGTCTTGTCTCTATTTACCTGTTCATGGCAGGTATAATCTGCAATAGTTAACACAGTCTCTGTTTTCAGGTATGTATGTGCCGGTTGCATGACAGTATGGAACCGAAATGAAGCCACATTATGCTGGTGAGGCCTCCCGGTACCTTGCTATTACGTGGCAGCAAATCGGACGATCCTGCTCACGTCCCATCTGAGGCGACTGTGTCTGGTCAGAAACACATCTCATTTGATCTGTCCCTGTACCACTTCTTATCAACAATATAGTTCATATTATGCTGTGTTTTTTATTGTATTGCGATCCTACTGTTTTGCCTAGCTATTATGTCGGATCTCGTGAAGATAACTGCCACCAAGCTATTTTAGAGGCTGACCTAACTGGTGCTGCGGCCCTCCAGAACCCAACTGTTCACTAACTTTACCTGGACATTGGCTATGCATCTAACCTACAAGGTTTATCAAACCCACTCTCCAACCTGAAGATTAGGCCACCCCAAAAAATAGCCGGGGTGGCGGATCTTAATGAGATCAGGTATGTCTCTTCTAGTACAAAGACTGGCGTATTCAACTTTTGGGAAATCTATTATGCACATGGTTTCTTTGTTTGGTCATGTCTCAGTTTTTCTGTAAAGTACATGTACTAATTAAAGTGACTGAAAAATCTTTAAGTTATTGTCTTCTTTTAGTTTATTTGTATTGTAAGTTTCTAACTCCTGTACATAGTAATAGAATTTTTCTCTCGCTCTACCTCACCTCGACAGCTGGTCCACACCCAACACTTCCTTCTCCCTCTCTCAAATTCACCCGGGTGCGCTGCCAGACACGAGGTCAACGGCTTAAGTGTGGGGGACGTGGAACCCAGACGGAAAGTCTCATTCAGATCGTCCGTAATCACTATCCACGCACTCACTGGCCAAACGAGGAGATGCTGATGTTTGTGTGGAGGGCCAGAGGAGCCGCTTCTTGCACTGATTGTATGTTAATGTTTAAGGTTGCTTACAATTTTTTAAAGAACTTTTTTTAATTCATGTCCTTATCATTTTATGTTGATATAATATGAATCATGTAATTTGTTCATTTATATATGTATTATTTTTTTAAATGGCAGTCTTTTTCTTTTGCACGTAATTACTATTCAAATTTCTTTATACATTGTTTCCTGTTTTGTACCGTTGCTAAGTGCAATAAGCTTAAGTAATCTTATAATTTTCATAAAAACTTATTCTTTATTATTCCTGTGTTAACTATCTGTTGGATGAGCATTGCACGAGCAAGACCAGATGATATACAACTTTGTAAGTAAAAATTTATCAGTACTGATATCCTTGTTCTAGAGGAAACTTTATCGTATTGGAGCTCAGAACATCATTTGCTTATGATTTGCATTAATGTTGTAAGATTTTTAAATTAATGCACTGGCCTTGTTTATAGATTCCTGGAGCTACACTTGAAACAGGCAAAGAAAAATGGAAAAACATCCCGCCTTCCAATTCCACCAGATTGAGTACGCAGAAGAGGAAGGACGGGAGCTTGCACGTCCCCACGCTCCCCCCCTTGGTATGAGTTAATTGGCCAAGTTTTCCTGATAGACAGCCAATAGCTCATCCAATCCGGAGAGTTCATATCCCTTGTGGATGATGACGTGTCATCTCCCGTGTCTCCACAGCCCTGGCACTTCTGCTTCCTCTTGTTCCTCCACCAGACCACTAAAACTGCCAGCAACCCACCCGAAAAACTACCTCAAGTGCCTAGACTCTCCCATCCCTGGTGAAGCCGCTCGCCCTGCCAAAGGAATGAGGATTCGGCCTCTTTCCACTTCGGAACGCTGGAGGGTGTCTTCCGAGAGACCATAGGGAGACCAGGGAGATAGGAGACCGCTAGCAGACACCTTAACGACGGCACATGGTAGGTTTGTTGGAAAATCGAGGCAGCTGTGGAGTGTGGAGAAAACAGAAGGTGGAGTTTGGAAAAGCGGAAGGTGGACTTACTGGAGCGCGGTTGGAGAGGGATGACAGGGTTCGGCCTCCTAAAATATGCTGATATTTATAGGATTAAGTAGCATAATATTAATTAGCAGTATTTTTGGCATGTTTTTTGTGATTGATTTTGATTAGCCTTAATTGTTGCATGTGGTGATTTATTATAATTAGCTTAATTTTCACTATTATATGATTTTACTTTAATGAGCTAATTTTAAGCAATATTTAGTGATTTATTTTTAATTAGCTGTAATTTTTGCTATTTTGTTGATGTATTTTAATTAGCTGTAATTTTCTATTTTGTGTGCTTTATTTTTAATTACTTTAATTTTGCATTTTGTGTGATTTATTTTAATTAGCTGTAATTTGCTATTTTGGTGTGATTTATTTTAAATTATCTGTAATTTTGCTATTTTGTTGTGATTTATTTTACTTAGCTGTATATTTTGCTATTTTGTGGTGATTTATTTTACGGTATCTGTAATTTTTGCTATTTTGTGTATTTATTTAATTAAGCTGTAATTTTGCTATTTTGTGTGATTTATTTTAATATTAGCTGTATTTTGCTATTTTGTGTGATTTATTTTAATTAAGCTGTAATTTTGCTATTTTGTGTGATTTATTTTAATTAGCTGTAATTTTTGCTATTTTGTGTGATTTATTTTAATTAGCTGTAATTTTGCTATTTTGTGTGATTTTATTTAATTAGCTGTAATTTTGCTATCTTGTGTGATGTATTTTATTATAAGAATTAATGTTAGATGATACTCATATAGTTTAATACATTTTGTGATTTATTTTTAAGTTTGTTAATTTACTTTTTGGATTACCGGATTTCTGTTATTTTATTATATTTTGTTATCTATTTTCAAATTTTAGGTATTTCGGATTACATTAAATATAACATGATATTTTTAATATAATTATAGTATCAATATATTTACATTATAATACTTTTTGCGCTTATTCGTGTTTTATATATGTAGCACTTATGCTTATTACAGCCTATTCCAAGGTGAACGAAAGTTGCATGCATAGTGTGAGCCTCCATCCACTGACAATGGCTGATCCATTTGAAAATTACAATGTTGAAGGATACGTAAAACAAACCTTCAGAAATTAATTTTAATAAAACATTTATTTTTGGTCACAGCACAAGGGATATATCATTATAACTAGGTAATATGCATTAACAAATATATGTGATGGTATGTAACCAGCATGGTCATGGCATGGTTACAATAGTTCAGCAATAAAGTTTCTTTTTATCAGTCCCGTTGACGATCTGGTAATTCTATAAAATCAGGAACAAATTCGTCGTTAACTTCCTCTGCCAAGATCTTCCTGGTTGAGAAACTCCTTCCTCAGGGGATTATTTACAGTGATATATGCAACACACAGCAGCCCTTAATTATTTTTTTGGGACCCTATGGGAGGTCTGCATCAATAGGACTTTAGTCGCCTAAATCTTCCTTTCAGCCAGGCAAAGGAGTTTTTCAACCACACACGTGTTTGAGACATTAAAATGTTTTGTACTTGTTTCTGTGTGTGAGTTAAGGTTTCCATATCCTTATAGGGAGTGAGAAGGTATGTCGACAGTTGAAGCCTTATCTCCTTTATGTGGATTATAATTAGAAGGATTCTATCATTGCTGGTGATGTGGTCGTAAGGCGGTGTAGTTCACAGTTTTCGAATACCCTATTATCAATCAGAACCAGGAAAGCCACAATAGATTAAAGTGTATCTTTTTTTGGGACATCACAAACTGCCCCATGAGATTGACACTCTGTGCTTTACCTCTATCGATGAAATCTGCCTGTACGTTTACTAGTGCATTTATTTCAACATGACTAGGCATCCTATGGCCCTAAAACACCGGGAAAACCAGCAATTTCCTTAAATTCTTGTTCTACTTTAAACAGCATCTTGACCTTTTGGCCATTTACTATACTCTTTTAACTAAGCTAATAAACAACAAACATCGAATTGATAGAGTGTTCACACGTGAAAATATGCATGATCAGAAAAACCAAATAATTCACTAATTTTCACGTAAAGTAGATTTGTTGCCGAGATACCACAAACCTATTTGCAGACAGTTTTGGATGGTACGGGAAGATATCCTCCACGATAACTGGAGAGGACCTTGTCTTCACAATGCCAGAAGATGATTAAGGCTCCTTTGTAACCCTCATGTTCCCGAAGAAATCATTCATCTTTTTCTTCCCAGATGGGTGCTGAAGCCTTCTTGTTTTGGATGAGCATCTCTGTAATTGAAACAGGTAATGACAGCTTTTTCCATGAATGAGTGTAATGCCTCTAAATTAGTTGTTATTTCCCACATAGTATAAAGCTAATGATGCACAATAACAGTATGAATGCATCAACCTTCCCCTTATTTTATTGTTCACACTGAACCCAGTTATCTGGGACTATGCCTCTTTACACAAAAGGTGTAATATATTTACTAGTAATAGACAGAAATATAATTTTCAGACAATTAAGCAAATCTCAAAAATAAATATAATTAACCATAATTCAGTGTAAAAAGTACAAAAACTTTTTTGTGTGAGAACTGAACTATTAACTGTAACTTTAATAAAAATGGCAACTGTACACTTCCACATAAAAAATGAATTGAGGCTTGGCAGACGAACCCTTATCTCTATATATATTCAGAATATATAATAAATAATTACAATTGCAATAAGCTCCACAAAAAAATTCACTTACCTCTCAGTAGAAAGCAATATTGCTGACCATATTCTGGGTCAATCATCATACATTCCCCCAGCAGGGGACCTGCTGCTGCTGCTGCCATCAAAACATTGTCAGACAATGTTCTAGTAGTCTGCATGCTGGAAAGCTCCATCTCCAAAAAGTCTTCGTAAAAGTCATCAGACATATTTACAGGTGAGCGGATACAGGCTCGGATATAGTGAAGACTGGCTAACTGAACAGTACAAGCTGATTCTGGATGTCACCCAAATATGAGAATGACAGACCCATACAATACATGTTCCTTTTATATACAAATTTTACCTTCCTCTCTGATGCTTCATCGCACTGCCCAGCCCCAACAGGCGGGCAAGCTAATGGCCAGTTAATGAGGTCCCTAAGGATACCTGAGCCATGCCTTAGGTGGGGCAGGTCGTGGGCAGTCACTGGTGACCCCGTACCAAGCTTAGCTATCCAAATAACATCAAATTAACTCCTCTCCCAGACAAAGACATACGTCAAATTATATGTGAAGGCACACACGTTGATTAAAGAAACAAACAAATAAATAAAAAATATATAATTATAGTTTTCAGATATAGATAGATAGATATAGATATGAGAGAGGGAGAGCGAGAGAGAGAGAAGACCCCAGCTGGATGTCAAACTCTAGATGAGGAATGTGTAAAGGGGTTTGAAGTAAGTGGTGTCCCTCGGGGAGTATATGGAAATAGAGGTGAAGACTGTTTGACCTCTCCCTCTCTCTCTGAGAGAAGGAGTGAGAGGGAGAGTAAATAAATAAATAAATAAATAAATATCTTTATTTCCATTAAACATGGTTATACTATCAAACTTACATCACAGAATGATGTTCTATGCAATATATAATAAAAAAGAAAATTCTGAAAGTCAAGGAAATAAAAAAAAAAACATAAATAGAAAGTCAAACGAAACATTAAAAGGAAAATAATTATAACATTAAACATTAAGAACAAAAAGTCACGTCAAATATCTTTAAAATACTACTAATAACATGCACGTGCTATTTGATGTATAAGGAAACAAATTCAGTCTAAGTTCAACTTACCCGTAGGGTCAATTAAAAGGTACAATTTATTAAGTCAAACTTAAAAGTGTTAGACGTCCATAAATTAATGAATGCATGAATGCTAATTGTTCCATAGTTAAGGCCTTTGGTACAGTGATGGGTCTGGCAACCAGTCCTGTTCTGGCTCTTGGCACATAAAGGGCTTTTTAGAGCTTGCTTGTTGTACTGGCTGTATTATTCCCTGACATGGAAAACTAGATAACCACCTCCGGATACAACCCTTGACAGCCTTATAAACAGCGAAACATTTTCCATAAATATATGTCTTTAATGTTAACCACGTTAACCTCTTTCATGATCGGAGTAACGTGATCCTTCTTTATAGTCTCATCTAATACTAGTTTAAGCTGCAATATTTTGCAGTTTTTAAAACGCTAAACGTAAAGTTGAGAAAAGTATTTGTTGAAGTCCCCATATACCCATACAGTATTTCATTAAACTGCAGAGAGAGAGAGAGAGAGAGAGAGAGAGAGAGAGAGAGAGAGAGAGAGGAGCTAGAGAGAGAGAGGAGGAGAGAGAGACAGAGAGAGAGAGAGAGAGAGAGAGAGAGAGAGAGATTAATTTAATGCCAAAATTTTGCCAAAATAAAAACAGGCCCCCCTATCTTCCAAGCAAATATAACCACCAAACTTCGGCCCATCCACCAAAGCGGAAAATCCCCGGTCCTGGCGGGCAGAATATGGCCAGTTAATGAAATCCTCATTTATACCTGCCCCTTGCCATCGAGGTGCAGCAGTTAATAAAAAAATAAGTTCACTAATGTGGGAACTCCGCCCAAACCCAGCCCCATATGAAGGTCCGAGGTGCCCGCCGTCTTAACCTTGCCCTATTAATAGTCCTTGGTTTATGAGCGAAAAAACATTAACTTGAAGGGATATATGTAGTGATCCATCCCTTATATCGGCAGTCAGTTTTATCGTACCTTATGCATTCGACGGTACACTGTCGTCATTGTGTGGGCTGTTTTGTTTACAGTAATATCAGCTGAGAGCGCCGAGCGGGCGAGCCTCGAAAACTCCTGTCAGCCTTCTGGCGAGCACGAAAACGAGAGAGAAGCCGCAAGAGCCGTAAGGAAGCCGGCTTCTTAACGGCTTTCTCTCACAGACCAAAATTCGCCTATAGTAGGTAATTGGAGAGTCACAGTTTCCCGCTCAGTGTTCACTGAGCCGCCTTTGAGAGGGGTTCTGTGATGCTTGCTCCCATACCATGACCCTCTAATTGGCTTGTCAGTTTTTGGTACTGCAATTTTTGTACCCACACATCCAGATGGCTCCAACCAACCTTAGTACTGGGAAAAGGCTCGTGTTCTGGCCTGGAAGTTGGAAAATGTCAACAAAAAGAAATAGCCAGACGCACAGGACGTGGGGAACAGGCCATGATGATGTCACCATCATGTCACCATCACCATCATGTCATGAACGTGGGGACAGGCCGCCTGAAGTTGGTCATACAAGCAAAGGGGAACATGACAAAATACTCAAAATAAAGAATAGTTTCATTTCCATGTGTTTTTAATGAATACCTTAATATATACCATGATGTTTATATTGGGGAGGAGGGGGCGCTCTATACTTTTTGCGGACACTGTATGCTTGAGTTTCAGACAGTATATATTTTTCTTTAAACATGGAAAATTGTACCGCTGAATGCATATTGTACCAAAAATGGCCTTATTTTAAAATGCAGGACCACAGTACCACTAGCCTCAATATGTACCATTTTGGTACAGTTGTACCGCAGGTGGCAATACTGTGAAGCGCCATTGTTCGGTAATAAAAAAAAAAAACGTTAGCCGTGGAATGTATCAGTACGAGGCTGCGGAAAATCGGGGGAAGCAATGTTTCCATAATATCTCAAGAACCGTATTACGAGGAAGCGTTATGGAGGGAAACAAATCTAGATTTCAACAGGCTTCCCTGTGGTATAAGCAGATTTAAATTCCATAGATAAATGACTGAATTAAGTTTGTTTTTAGGGCATATTACCGAAAAGAAATATTCCAGAAATCAAGGGAAAATTGCATACATGCGAAAAACTCTTGCGAATACGAAATGTACATTTTTCAAAGTGGAATACGATTCCTGCAGACAAGGTCTCCATCAAGACATAACAATATGTTAGACGGATAAAAGATAGATGTATGGTGCATCAATAAGCTGCTGGTCCATTGAACGGCACAAGGAGGCGCTATATATAAAAACTGTTATATCTAAAAATCTATATTAGCAAAAAAGAAACGGATAGATGCTTAGGGTAGATCTGGTTGAGCTTAACAAAAAGTATTCATGCTATTTTTGGTCTAGGGTCAATAGTTTCATAGTAAAATAATTGGGTAACGCAATAAAGGTAGTGTTCTGACATTTTAAGCTGCCAAAAATTTGGTCGAGTTTTATTGTCATACAGACTTAAAAATTATCCTACCCAATTGTACATCTTGCGAAGAACAATAATAAATTTTTTTTTTCTTNCAGCCCATCCCAAAGGGGAAAATCCCGGGCACTGGCGGGCAGATGATGGCCAGTTAATGAAATCCCTCATTATACCTGCCCCTTGCCATCAGGTGCAGCAGTTAATAAAAAAATAAGTCACTAATGTGGAACTCGCCCCACCCAGCCCCATATGATGTCCTTAGGTGCCCGCCTCTTTACCTTGCCCTATTAATAGTCCTTGGTTTATGGAGCAAAAAACATTAACGTGAAGGATATGTGTAGTGATCCATTCACTTATATCGTCAGTCAGTTATCGTAACTTATGCATTCGACGGTACACTTTCGTCATTGTGTGGCCGTTTTGTTTACAATTATCAGCTGAGAGCGCCGAGCGGGCGAGCCTCGAACACTCCTGTCAGCCGTTCTGGCGAGACACGAAAACGAGAGAGAAGCCGCAAGAAGCCGTAAGAAGCCGGCTTCTTACGGCTTCTCTCACCAAAATTCGCCCTAAGGTGAAGTGTAAAAATTTACCCATCAAAATACATAGGAAAAGAGTACTTTTAACCTCTTACTCAATTACTGGTTGAAAGTACCAAAATACCGTTATATTTTTGGTTTCTGTAAGTGAATAAGTACTGCACATTATACTGAGCCGAAAATAATAGAGAAAAAGTAAGCTGTAAGGCCTGTGGAGCCCGCCAACTCCTGCGGAATATTAATCCAACAATGCACTATGGCAGTGCGTATCTATATCACTGTACTGTATGTACGAAACTCTGAAAAAATAGATCGCTAAGGTAAGAAACGGAATGTTGAGGAAAATAAATAGTGTATGATAAAAAACACGAGAAAGCCATTGACTAACAGCCACTGTTACTGTCACAACGCTTACCTTTATGGTAGTGTTACAATACCCTATAGAATAGTGCCACGGGTAATTAATTGGTAGATATCCAAGACTTAGGAAAGGCAGGT
>JACEEZ010023134.1:0-52500 GCA_016584305.1 Chionoecetes opilio
AAAAACCCTTTTGAACGGGAGTTTTGTCCTATCAAGGAAGAATGCTGAACCATAAAATTAACTGCCCAGAGAAGTTATTTACCTTTACCCAGAAACTTCCAATTTGGATGTGGCGCGTTGAAGAAGGGAATTTTGTTAACTTTCCTTCTTTAGATGAGGCTGCTTTTGCAGAGGAAGTGTCCATCGTTACTGAAGTGAAAGAGCATTTGCAAGGGCTGATTCACTCCTTGCAGGGATACTTTCACCATGGACAGGTTTCTGTGGCACAGAGATGGATACGGGATCCATATAATGCTCAACCTGGATTCCATGAATAACAGTAATATGTTGAAAGATGATCTTGTCGAGCGGCAGGCCAACGACAGAATCCAAATGCAGTTTGAATCAATGCAGCTAGATATGTTTTGGTGTGCACAACTCAAAACATTCCCTCAGTTAGCAGAAAGACCTCTGGAGGTCATTGTGCCATTTGTAACCACGTTCTTATGCGTTTTTCAATACGACTACACCCCAAAACAAAGTTTAGGAACCGTCTGGATGCAAGTGACGACATGCGTGTGGCACTAAGGGAACTCGTTTTCAATCATCATAATTGATGAAATGCAACAACAAAAGAGTCACTGAAATGTAACATTGTGTACTATGTAGTATTGTAGTTAGTGAAATAAAAGGTTCGTTACTCTAATTATACTTTTTTCTGATCGGGGCTACGAGACAAATTATGAGATCTCAAAGCCAGATATAAAATACTAGCCAAAATAAAAGCTAGCCAAAAAGTCCGCCCGGAGGGCGGCTTTGCGGCTAGTATTATATATATATATATAACTAGCCGCAAAGCCGCCCTCCGGGCGGACTTTTTGGCTAGCTTTTATTTTGGCTAGTATTATATATTATATATACTATATAATACTAGCCGCAAAGCCGCCCTCCGGGCGGACTTTTTGGCTAGCTCCTGCGGAGGCTATTGGTTGGTGGGCCTTCGGCCCACCAAACACGGACTCTCCAGATAGCCCCTTCTAACTTTCCTGAAATCATGGATGTAGAAATGTATGTATTACCCCCACCCATTCACTCACCCATTACCCATCACCCCCCACCCATTCACTCACCCATTACCCATCACCCCCCACCCATTCACTCACCCATTACCCATCACCACACACCATTCACTCACCCATTACCCATCACCCCCCACCTATTCCCTCACCCATCACCCATCACCCCCAACCCATCACCCCCCACCCATTCACTCACCCATCACCCCACACCCATTACCCATCACCCCACCCATTCACTCACCCATTACCCATCACCCTACATCAAGGTTTCCTCAATTTCTCGCAACCCACTTTTTTTTCACAATTATCGCTTATAGGCTGCTAAAAAAAAAAAAAAAGTGATCGGATCATCTCATAATTGGGCTTAAAACGTTCCCCTGGTCAACCCGGTTCCAAAAATGTTTCATATGAGGTGATTGCGCCACGGGGGCGGAACCTATACCAGACACACACACACACACACACACACACACACACACACACACACACACCACACCGACAGACAGACAGACAGACACACTTTCGCTTATATTTACCATTACCCATCAACCCCCACCTATTCCCTCACCCATCACCCATCACCCCCAACCCATCACCCCCACCCATTCACTCACCCATCACCCCACACCCATTACCCATCACCCCACCCATTCACTCACCCATTACCCATCACCCTACATCAAGGTTTCCTCAATTCTCGCAACCCACTTTTTTTTTCACAATTATCGCTAATAGGCTGCTAAAAAAAAAAAAAAAAAAGTGATCGGATCATCTCATAAATGGGCTTAAAACCTTTCCCTGGTCAACCCGGTTCCAAAAATGTTTCATATGAGGTGATTGCGCCACAGGGGGCGGAACCTATACCAGACACACACACACACACACACACACAAACAGACAGACAGACAGACAGACACACTTTCGCTTATATTTACCATTACCCATCACTCCCCACCTATTCCCTCACCCATCACCCATCACCCCCAACCCATTCACTCACCCATCACCCCACACCCATTACCCATCACCCCACCCATTCACTCACCCATTACCCATCACCCTACATCAAGGTTTCCTCAATTCTCGCAACCCACTTTTTTTTTTCACAATTATCGCTAATAGGCTGCTAAAAAAAAAGAAGAAAAAAAGTGATCGAATCATCTCATAAGTGGGCTTATGACCTTCCCCTGGTCAACCCGGTTCCAAAAATGTGCCATATGAGATGATTGCGCCACGGGGGGCGGAACCTATACCACACACACACACACACACAGACAGACAGACAGACAGACAGACACACTTTCGCTTATATTATTATAGATTATAATTTTGAATATTTGCAACATCAAACAAACCATCTAAAAAATCTCGCGTGATTCCCAGTTCTCGTAAAACAAATAGCGAACTTGTTTTCCTCCTGGCCTCTTTTTCCCTGGCTCTCGGCCCGTGGAGGTAAAACATTAAAATAAAATGAAGTAGCCAATATTGTTTTTACTTCGGGAGTTCTAACAGTAAATCGAAGGTATTCTCGCTGTGTAAAAAAAAAGGAATAACAATAAAATCAAATATAACAAAAACTTTATATATGTTTTTGGATCGGCATTTTTGTTTTCTTTTTTTGGTGAGTATGTAGGAAACCTTTGAAAGATTTGACATTCGGATTTTTTTGGGAGTTTTTTTTTCAATAATTTATGTTATTACGTATGAGGAAGAGGTTTATATATATACTAGCCGAAAACCGCCCCCCGGGCGGATTTTTGGCTGCCCCGCGGAGGGTATTGGTGGTGGGCCTTTGGCCACCACCTGTGTTTGGTGGGCCCTTTGGCCCACCAAACAGGACTTCCAGATAGGCCCCCCCTAACTTCCCTGAAATCTGGGAGGGAAAAGTTGTATTACCCCCCCCCATTCATCACCCATTTCCCCTCACCCCCCACCCATTACTGACCCATTACCCACACCCCCCCCCATTCCCCCTCACCCATTACCCCTCCCACACACCCATCACTCACCCTTCCCATCACCCCCACTTTCCCCCACCCCTACCCCTCACCCCCCAACCCCTCACCCCCACCCCTTCCCCACCCATCACCCCCACACCATTAACCCCTCACCCCACCCCTTCACTCACCCCTTACCCATCACCTTACATCAGTTTTTTCCCCAATTCTCGCAACCCCCTTTTTTTCACAATTTTCGCTAAAGGGTCTAAAAAAAAAAAAAAGAATGGATCATCTCATAATTTGGGCTTTTAAAACCCTTCCCCCGGGCAACCCCCGGGTTTCCAAAAAAGGCCATAGAGGTGATTGGCCACGGGGGGGGGAACCCCCATACCAGACACACACAACACCAACACACACACACACACACACACACAGACAGACGACAGACAGACCAATTTTTGTTTTATTTAATTAACCCCTCACCCCCCACCTATTCCCTCACCCCTACCCTCACCCCCCAAACCCCTCACCCCCACCCATTCACTCACCCATACCCCACACCCATTACCCATCACCCCCCCATTCATCACCCATACCCATCACCCTAATCAAAAGGGTTTTTCATTTTCCAAACCACTTTTTTTTTAGAAATTTTGGCTAATAGGCTGCCCAAAAAAAAAAAAAAAGTGATCGGTCATCTCATAATTGGGGTTAAACCTTACCTGGGCAAACCCCGGTTTCCCAAAAAAGGCCAGATGAGGTGTTGCGCCAGGGGGGCGGAACCTATACCCGACACAACACACAACACACACACACACACACAGAAGACACACTTTTGCTTTTATTTACCATTACCCCTCACCCCCCCTATTCCCTCCCCATCACCCATCCCCCCCCAACCCCCCCCCCCCCCCCCATTATCACCATCACCCCACACACATTACCCCTCACCCCCCCCATTCAAATCACCCTTACCCATCACCCCCACTCAAAGGGTTTTCCTCAATTCTCGCAACCCACTTTTTTTTCACAATTATGCTAAAAAGGCTGCAAAAAAAAAAAAAAAATGATCGGATAAACTCATAATTTTGGGTTAAAAACCTTCCCCCGGGCAACCCCGGTTCCAAAAAATTTTTCCCAAAGAGGTGATTGCGCCCGGGGGGGCGGAACCTATACCAGACACACACACACCACACCCAAAAACACAAACACAGACAGACAGACAGACACACTTTTGCTTATATTTTTTTTTACCAAAATTACCAAATCACCCCCCACCTATTCCCTCACCCATCACCCATCACCCCCCACCCATTCACTCACCCATCACCCCACACCCATTACCCATCACCCCACCCATTCACTCACCCATTACCCATCACCCTACATCAAGGTTTCCCTCAATTCTCGCAACCCACTTTTTTTTCACAATTATCGCTAATAGGCTGCTAAAAAAAAAAAAAAAAAGTGAGGGATCAACTCATAAATGGGTTTTAAAAACCCTTTTCCCCTGGTCAACCGGTTTCCCAAAAATGTTTCATATGAGGTGATTGCGCCCACAGGGGGCAGAACCTATACCAGACACACACCCACACACACAGACAGACAGACAGACACACATTTTCGCTTATATTTACCATTACCCATCACCCCCCACCATTCCCTCACCATCACCCCCAACCCATCACCCCCCACCCTTTCACTCACCTATCACCCCACACCCATTACCCATCACCCAAACCCATTCACTCACCCATTACCCATCACCCTACATCAAGGTTTCCTCCAATTCTTCGCAACCCACTTTTTTTTTCACAATTCTCGCTAATAGGCTGCTAAAAAAAAAAGAAAAAAAAAAGGATCGGATCATCTCATAAGTGGGCTTATGCCCTTCCCCTGTCAACCCGGTTCCCAAAAAATGTGCCATATGAGGTGATTGCGCCAGGGGGGGCGGAACCTATACCACACACACACACACACAGACAGACAGACAGACGGGACACCTTTCGCTTATATTATTATAGAAGATATATTATATATATATAATAAAATATATAATATTATATATATATATATAATATAATTATATATATAATATATATATATATATAATATATAATATTATATATTATATATAAAAACTCATATATATATAATATATATGAGTCGCCCTCCGGGCGGACTTTTTGGCTAGCTCCTGCGGAGGGCTTTTGGTGGCCTTCGACCCACCAAACACAGACTCTCCAGATAGCCCTTTACTATAACTTTCCAGAAATCAATGTGGTATTTATAAAGATGTTGTGTGTATGAAGACCGAACCTATCTGCACTACACCCCCAAAATACCCATGTCACTCACCCCCCCATTACCCGATCACCCCCCAACACCCGCATTCCACTATAACCCATTACCCATCACCCCCACGCTTCACATCACCCATTACCCACCACCACTACACCATTCACCGCACCCATTACCCATCACCCCCCACCTATATCCCTCAGCCCATCACACCATCTAGACCCCCCACCCATGTCACAACTCACCCCATCACCCCACACCCATTACCCAATCACCCACCCATTCACTCCAACCCATTACCCATCAACCCTTCCATCAGGGTTTCTCTCACATTCTCGTCAAACCCACTTTTTTTTCCCAATTCTCGCTAATTAGGCTGCTAAAAAAAAAGAATAAAAAAGTGATTCGGATAATCCTTCATAATGGGCTTAAAACCTTCCCTGTTCGAACCGGTTCCAAAAAACTGTGGGCCATATGGGGGATTCCGCCACAGGGGGGCGGCACATATAACCACACACAGACAGACAGACACACACTTTCGCATATATATATAGATATTATATACTGATATATATATATATATATGATATATATTATATATGCATATATTATATATTATATATATATATATATATATATAGATTATATATATATATGCATATATATTAGATATGCAGATATACTTATATATATATATATATATATATCTAATGATATAGAGATATATATATAGATATAAGATATATATAGATATATGGCATTACTAGATTATTATGATATGCATAATAGATATATATACTATATATATATATATATATATATATTATATATATTATATTATTTAGGATTATATAGATATATTATTATATATATATTTAACGTATACGATATATATATATGATATGCATATATATATATATATATATACATATTGATATTATATATATATATAGAATATATATATTATATATATATATATTATATATATATATATAGATATATATATAATTAATATAATTATGATATTATTTATATAGATATACTTATATTTATTATTATAATCATATATATATATAATATATATATATATATATCTATACTATATATTATCATATATTATCTATATATATAATATACCCCTTACTTCGCCTATCCCTCTCCCTACTTTTTCCTCCTCTATATATATATATATATTATATATTAATATAGATATTAATATAATCTATATATATATAGATATCTATATATATATAAATATATATATGATATAATATATATTATATATATAAATATAAATATATATATATGTTATATAAGAATTACTATATTGTATATAATATAATATATATATAGGTATATATATAATATATATATATGATATATATAATAGATATATTATGCGATATATATAATATATAGATTATATATGGATATAATAATATATATTATGTATATATATATGTATATAAGAATAATAATATCTGATATATATATAAATACATATATACTAATATAATAATATAATACAGATATATAGATATATATAGAATATATATATATGTATATATAGAACACATATATATATATAGATATTATATATATTTATATAATATATTATGATATATATATATACATATATATATCATATATAATATATATATATATATTATTATATATATAATATATATATATGTTATATATATAATACATATATATATATATATAGTATATATAAATATATTATGTATATATATATATACTAATATATATATTGTATATATATAATATATAATATATATGTATAATATAATACATATATATACTTATCTATATTCACTACTATTTATATTCTATATTATATATATATATTATATATATATATATATCATTAAATATTATATATGCGTTAATATTATTGATTTTGAACAATATTTAAGCTTCGTGTAGGGGTTTTCACTAACATATTTACCGAGTGTGTTCTTTTACAATAAGTTCTTTAGCAAGATGGTGCACTCTAATTTTACAATATGCTAGCACACGTTTTAATTTAGGGAATATATATGGTTTGTGCTGTCAGGTTCACAGTTGAACCATGTGTCAGATAATGTAGAAAATGCCTGCTTTACCAGTTCCTTAAGAACAGAATAGGCAATAGCCGACCCAACATCTGGGATTGCGAAATTATATTCTCATTATATCCTCAGACCTTTGGAAAAAGGTTCTCTGTGCCTGCAGACATCGACAACACTCCTAGAGGCCTTCGTGAATCACCCTTAATCATTTATGAGTAGTAGAAGCATAGGTGGGGTCATCGCGTTGGATTTTAGTAGCTGCACGTGCACTCAACATCTGGGCATGAAATGCGTCTCCTCACCATCCTTACAAAACGTATCGGCAATTGCTATCTTGTAATGCGCCCCCGAACGTCTTCAAAATTTGGGCAGTCATGTAATCATGATCTTCTTGCAAAAGGATCTCGGTGTATTATCTTATATTTCCTTGTAATTCGATATGTCCTCTGGATTTATCTTATAAGCCCTTTTTATGATGCTGCTATTATTGCTGAAGTAAAGTATCTGTGTCGGATCTTGTGCCCAGGTCACATTTCCATTTTTGCTCTTTATTTGATGCATCATAAGGAAGCCTCTGTAGGCTGCATTCAGCCAGTAAGCATGGAGTTTGTCCCTACACCTGTGCGGGACCACCGAGGAACAAGGACACCGAAGAGGGCGGCAAGCTGCCACATACAAGGAGGCAGCCGACGGCAACTGCTTGACAGCCACCACATCCCTACAGGAGGAGGGGGCTTCGCCATGGTGCCATGAGAAATGCATCACGAAAGCCATGGGAAAAAGGCAGCCACTGTATTTTCCAAATTAACTATGAAAAGAAGATTATAAAGAGTAACAATCTCTCATTAAGTTTGTTGTCCTGCCTCTTTATTTTTTCCATCAAATTCCAAAATACAATGCAAAAGTTAAAGCAATTACAGAACCTCTTTAACTTAAAGGCACTTTTATAAAAAAAAATTTGTTTTCAAGTGGTTCTCTTTCTACAAGTAGATAGATATCTTCCACCCCCCCCCCCACCCCCCCCCCCCCTCAACATACATAATGGTATAAAAAATACAATCTAAATATGGTTGGAAAAGATATTGAAATGTGTGCAAGAGTATTCAGAACAGTGAAGTTAGATAACCAAAAAAAATTTTTTTTTTTTTGGATAATTACTGAATCTGAACTAGATAACATACCAAAATTAATTTCAGCTGTTCTGGTTATTTCCTTTTCTCACTCACATATTGCACCCATGAGTAACAGACCAGTCATATTTACAGAAGATACAAAATGAAATCATTAATCTGTTATAAGCTACATTACAACACAACACTCTTAAGATTATCCACTAGCCATAGAGCTAGAACCCACCTTTCAATGATTTCTCTCGTAAGGCTACTCCAGTTGCTGCATCTATTCCCACTTACATCATATACTGCCTCTCAGTCTTGCCCTTGTGCCTGCTGTTCTGGCAAATCAATGTAGTCTTGCAAGGGGCATACCAGTATCAATGGCTTATATTATGCAAAACAGGCTGTTGCCATTAATTATTAATTGGATGGAATTATACAAACTTCGTGGCGTAAAAGCCTGAGTGCGGCAAAATTTCGTTGCTCATTACACCAAATGTACGTTCCACCAACGATTACGTGTATGATGTGTGCTTTGTTATATCTCTTTCCTTTTTCCGTTTCTGGGGCTGATAATGGTCAACAAGTATGTCTTGCAGCCATAGTTGCTAAACTCCCCCCCCCCCCCCCCCCCCCCCCCCCCCCCCCCCCCCCCCCCCCCCCCCCCCCCCCCCCCCCCCCCCCCCCCTCCCCCCCCCTCCCCCCCCCCCCCCCCTTCCTTCCCCCCCCCCCCCCCCCCCTTCCCCCCCCCCCCCCCCCACCCCCCAACCCCCCACCCCACCCCCCCCCCCCCCCCCCTTTTTCCCCCCCCCCCCCCCCCCCCCTAGCCCAAGTAGCCTTACATAATTTGGCGTCTTTTCTTCCAAAACATCGGGCAAACCCTTGAATTTTCAAAGATCTGTTATATGCACACGGGCCTGGGGAACTACTAAAAGATATTCAGAAACCTCAGCTGTCATCACAAAAATTCACCATCATATTTAATAGCAGGGTACCCTTCCTGCAGCGATACAGACTCGCAGTAGGTACCCCCGGGACATAATGATGGAAATGAAGGTGCCAGTCCTATACATCCTATGACACCTGGCATACAGCAATTGTCATAAAAAGTCATTTTTCAATTGATTTGTATGACCAGGCTCTGGAAACTTGATGTAGTCGGAAGACAGAGATGTCAAAGCTGCAGCAATACGTCGCACAAACTTGCACACTGAAGATGCAGACACTCCAACATGCAGTCTCCCAGGGGTCAGTTGAAAACTGCACTAGCAAAGTACCGCATTGCCGTGAGCAGCTGAAGATGTGCAGGAATACTGCCACCTGGGAAAACATTAACAAATTAGTGTATGTGACTTGGAAGCGTTTCATAATCGACGGTCTAAACCTTATAATATCATCAAATTCACCCATCACAAGCTTATTACTACCCACGCATACATGGAAATTACATGTTCGTCGGTAATACCGAATAAAGTTTAAAACATTTAAAAAAGACGGTAATAAGTTTCTATTATTAATAACGCTTTAATTTTTCCCAAACTTATTTGGTAACTCCATGCAAAACCAACTGCAAGCAGGGCCATTTGGGGGGCCCCCCAGCCCAGAAATTTAAACTTGTTTTTAAAGGGACGGCTTCCCTTTAAAATGTTCCCAAAATTTACCTTCCACGGTTTCTCCCGGCACCCATTTTAAAATCAATCAATTTTTGGGGGGGTACGCCGGGGGCGAGTTGCCTCGCCTACCCTCACCCGGAAAACTCAGTCTCAAAGGCTTTGCCTCTTCATGCAAAATTTTGGGTAGTTGAGGGGGTTTCAAACTTCGCCCCCTCATGTGATTGTGTCACTAGGGATCGAAATTTTTTTTTTTTCTTTTATGTAAATATAGGTTGGTGGTTTGGTTTAGGTTTGAAAACAAGGGCCCTAACTTTTTCCTACTTTTTTTGCGGGTTAAAAAAAATTTGGGTAATATAATATATATATTAAAATATATATTATATATATATTTATATATATATTTTATTTATATATATATATATATATTTTATATATATATATATATATATATATTTTGGGGGTAAGGGGGGGCTCTTTTAACCAAGGTTTTCAATCAAAAAAAAGGGGGGTTTTCCCTCCCAGAATAAACATCTGGGGCACAAAACTTTTCCCACAAATGAAAATGAGAATGCCCGCCCAAATTTATTGGAAGGGGTAAAATCAAACCTTCAAACCCCTTTTATAATATCATCAAATCACATCATAAAAAAATTTTTTTACTACACGCATAGGGGGAAATTACATTTTCCCTCCCCATTTAAAATTGCTTTCCCGGCCCACCGTCGAAACAAACTCCCGAAATTTACCAAACTTTTCGGTTATTCGGAACCCCCCTCTATACCAACTGCAAGCATGCAACTTTGGCGTGCATGCCCATCCCAAAAACTTCACTTGTTTTTTAGGGAGGGCGGGCAGAAATAGGGCCCCGTACCGAGGCCCTTTAGGGAAGGTTGAGCAAACCGACCTTCGTCGACTGTGAAGGGTACCAAAAAGGGAAATATTTTTCGGAACAAAGAGCAGCGACAAAGGGTCGTCCGAGACCCGGGTGAAACCGGGTTGTTTTTCGTCCCGACCTTCTTTGGGGCTGCTCTTCGTTCTAAAAAATACCTTTTTGTAGGTCCCCTTCCTCAGTTGACGAAGGCCCTTTCCGCTAAATTTCCCATCATGACTCTGGGAAACCCGGGCCTATTTGTTACCAAAATTTAAACCTTTCCCACAGGTTTTTTTCCAGGCACCCTTTTTATCAATCCAACCCAATTTAAATTTGGGGCAATGGGGGCCGGGGGGGCGGTTGCCTCGCCCACCCTCCCCAAAGACCTAAATATCACCCCCTATCGGTACCTATCGAAAAAATGGGCCCCTACAAGCCCCCAAAAAGGTTTTCTTTTTTCCTGCACGCCTCGAGGCCTCACCAGGAGCTCCACGACCCAGAAAAGTTCCCGGAAAATCATGGGGAAAAAACCCAAGATCATGATCTTGGTTTTTTGCCGGGGGATGCTGCAAAAATTTCTTTGATCTAAAACATTGCCCAATACCCAGTCCATAAAAGGGGTTAAAAAGTGATGGGGCAAGGACGCACCCTTCCCTCACTCCTGTATTCACAGGAAAGAAGCTGAAAAACCCACCACCCCCCAACCCCCCTTAAAAAGAAATCCCAATTATACAGCATTTTCCAAATTAGATATTTTAAAATATATATTATAAATTTTATATATAAAATATTATATTTTTGTATATGAAATATATATATATATATATTTTATATGTAATTTTTATATATATATTTTATTATATATTATAATAAAATTATTATATATATTAAAATATATATATTTATATATTAATATATAATATATTATATATTTACAATTATTTATATTAATAATGTATATATTTTATAATTTTATTTAATATATAATATTATATTATAAATTTTTATATATATATAAAATAAAAATGTAAATAATTATATATATTATATTTAAAATTTTATTTTAATATGGATTTTAATATATATAAAATAATATATATTATAAATATTATATATTATACATGTAAAAATATATATATCTATATTATGTATTATATATAAAATATATATATATATATATATTATATATTATATATAATATAAAATATATTATATATAAAATTAATGTATGATAAAATTATTTTAATTATATCTATATATATATATTATATCATATTTTATATATATATATAATATATATATATATAAAATTTTATAAATATATATATATATATTATGTATAAAATTATAAATTTTAATATACTATAAAATAAAATATATTATTATGTATAATAATATATATATATATATATATATAATATATATATATAATTTTGCTAATAGCTGAAAGTGGAGTGGGGAATGAAGGAAAAAAAGGAAAAAGGGGGAAAAGAAAAGGGAAAAAGGAGAATAAAAGGAAGAGGAAAGAAAAGTACTGTTAGGGGTGGTAGTAGAGAAGAGGAAATGTTTTTGTGATGCCACAATTTCCCTTCCTTATCACAAGCCACCTGCAGATTTGCTGACCACACTGAGGGTCCCCCCGCCCCCGGGGGACAAAAGGGGAATGGGGAGAAGGGGGAAAGGAGAGAAAAAGAGAGAGAGAAAGTGGGGGAAAAGGGGAAAGGCGAGGAGAAGTAAAAAACTTTTGCACCAACACTTCTCCCCCCTAGCACCCCTCTCACCTCACTTCATAACTGTCCAACACTGAGATAAACCCTTTTACCTTGTAACCAACCCCCAACCCCCTCGCATGCCTCCTTGCTGGGGGGACAAAAGACATAAACTTCTAGACACGAAAGCTGCAGGCCTGGGTTCCCCGGTGACCTCTTTTCCCAGAGTTTTTGTCTTATGCAGGGGCACGAGTATACGTTTTATTCTTTTAAGGGCCTCCTCGGGCCGGGGGGGGGGCGGCAACTTCAGGGTGTGGGGGCCCCTTCCCTCCGCCACGCCCCCCGCCCCACGCTCGACCCCCCAGCCCCCTCCGCTTTTTCACCCCGGGGGAGGTGGGTACTTTAAAATCTTGATTCCCCGACGTCCTGCCAGGGGAAACCGGCCCCCCTGGCTTTGCCCCTGTTTTTCTCCTGGGGTCCTGAGATGAAGGGGGCCCCGGGGGGGCAAATAGGCGGTCTTCGTTGCCCTGTGGCTCTCCTGGGCCCCCGGGACCACGGGTCCCTCGGCCGGGCGACTAAGGGAAAACCCGCATAGCCCCCCGGGGGGGGAAATGCAACTCTAACGAGGGCCATGGGCGTTTTTTTCCCCGCAACAAACCCCCCCCTCCTTGGCTCTCCTCCGGGGGCCCCCAGAATCCCCGAAAGCCACAGCAAGGCAACCCAAGGGGCCCCCCCTTTCCCTTTTCCCCCGGGGGTAGGGGGAAATGCAACTCACGAGCCATGGGCTTTCCCCCACACCCCCCCTGCCCCTTTTGGGCCCCTCTTCAGGGCCCTTGGGGACCACTGGGGGCTGGGGCCGGGCACTAGCGGGGGGCCTGGGGGGGGGAGGTGAAAACCTTTCCTTTCTACAAACGCCCTACTTTGATAACCCTTCCCTTTAGGAGGGTTCCCCCGGGTTTCCCCCCCGGGGCCCCGGGGCATTTTCCCGACCGGGCCCCAGCAGGATCTTAGGCCCCCTTGAGTAAACCCCATACAGGTCTTCCTGAAGGCGACGCAGTCAATGGTGATTTCCCATATGATTGACAAAAATGCTGAAAAGGGTCGGGGGGGTTAATGGATGCCCCCCGGGGCAACTATGCAAGCCCGGGGAGGTAAACTCCCGTATCTTTCCCAAGCTACGGGCTTTTGCCCCGGTAACCCCTTTCCGGGACAAGGAGGGAAGCCCAACCCGGGACCTTCGGGTAGGGGGGCCGGGGTTTTAAATTTTCATGCCCCGACCAGCGGGCCGGGTTGGTAGAACCATAGGGGTTGGGGGCCGCTAAACAGGAGCTACGTATATCAATATATATGTTTGAGGCCCCCGCATCCAAATTTTCCCTTTTCCCCCTTTTGGAAATAAACGGCGTGGGGGTTAACAATTTTATAATATATAAAATTAATTTTATAATTTTATATATATATAATATATATATAATTTTCTATATTATATATATATATATATATATTTTATATAAAATATATATATTGCAACCCCACTTATTTCACAAATAAAAATTAAATTGGGAAAATTGAAAGGAAGGGAAAAATACCTACCCCTTCCCTCTCAGGTATAGGAAAATATGGTTTTCCCCTTTCTCAGCAATTTTGAGAGTGCAGGGGTGGAGTGAGCCCGGGACCCCGGCGATAAACTCATCCTCAAGAGAGAAGTGAATGGTCTTTTTCCCTCCCTAGGTACAATCCGTGGTAACCGCACCTCCTCAACTTGGGTTTCCCGTTGGTCAAATATTCCCAAGCAGGTACCATTTTACTTAAGATAACAGTAAATAAATAAAATCATAAATCGGGAAATTACCCGATTTCATGATGTTTTTATTTAGTTAACGGGAAATTTTTTGCATTGGGTTTTAATTTATTTATCAGAAAAAGGGAAAAATATCAATGGAAAACTAATTAAATTTTCCCCTTCTATTGATATTCTCCATGTAAAATTTTTCCCCAAAAAATTAAAAGGGGGAAAAGTTTAAATTCATGCATATTTCTTGAAAGTCTCCCTAATGGGAAAATTTCTTTTTTAAAGGGGTTTTTTCGGGTTTTTTTTTTTGATAATATTTAGAACAAACATTTTTCCCAAGTAACATTAAAAATTTTAACTGATAACCTATTTAAGGGAGGAATTTTCCCGATTTTTCATGATTTTTTAAAATTTAGTTAACGCTAATTTTAAAAAAAATGCCGCTAATTCCCTTTTTTCACTAAACCAAATATTCAATGGAAAGCTAATTTAAAATCCCCCTTCTTTTTGATATTCTCCATGTAAAAGTTACGAGCCAAAATATTAAATGGCGAAGAGTTTAAGTTAATGCATATTTCTTGAAAGTCTCATAATGGCATTTTCTTTGTGTGTTTTACGGTTTTTTATTTGATAATATTATAGAACAAACATTTCCGAAGATAACAGTATATCTTTTATACTGATAAACATTATATTAGGTAGGTAAACTTGTACGGGGAGCGGAGCGGGTGAGATCATTATGGTGTGACGTCACGGGCGATCCACCAGGCCTTGTCTCTCGGTGGTCTCGCGCGTACCCGGTGTTCCCTCTTAGCTCCTCAGATATTACATAGCAAAGGCAAATAATACTGAAAACACATGTGATCATTCATGGTAAAAAAATAAGATTTGAAAGTATACTATAAGATTAAAAGTACCTTAAAAATATAACACAACAATGTGTGCAAACGCAGAATAGAACACAAGCTTGACAGTTTTTATTTGTAGAAAAAAAGAAAAAAAAATCATAAAAATACTCATATTGTATGGGTACCTGGAACTGTCGCCGATAGGAATTCTCGCCGCCGTCGTCGAGTGTTCCAATTCTTGATATTACAGGACCCAATATATACATTTAATCAAGTTTTACCCGCGTTTTTGCATTCAGGGATGAAATACTATAGTTAGGTTGATCAGTTAGGTTAAGTTAGGTGCCAATGTCCAGGTTAGGTTAACATTTCCACGTCGGCGAGAGTTCTAAGTTGGTGTTTCGGCGAGAATTCCCAACGGCGACAGTTCCATAAACCATTGTATGTAGTATTCATTATATATATATATATTAAATATAACGCATAATTCAGTATTCATAGTATATACAGGTGCTCGCCTCTCATGCCGTAGTCACCACTGAATCCAAGAACATATAATGTGCAGTTCTTTACTGCGTACATCTACAGCAAGCCTGTGCAACCTGCGGCCCTCTAAAGGCCCGTCCACACTAGGCTTTACGATGCGCAGCGTGATGCGCATTACGCTGCTGGTACTCGATTTTCGTGTTGAGTGATGCTAGAGCAGGGGTTTTCAACCTTTTTTTCCCCACGTACCCTTTTGGGTATTGTTTATGTCAGCCATGTACCCCTTTCCCTTTGTGATAAGTGGGAAAAAAACACACAGAAAACATTCCCTTGTGTATATTTGTAAATACTGAAGTGAATTAACTACATAACCGTCATGCCATAACCAGTTACCAGTTAAGGAAAGAGCTGGAAAAAAACCACTACGACTACGTTATCATTACATCTGCTGTAAAGGGAATTAATGAGATGGCTGGAACTGCTTTTCCTCAACTAGTCTAGTCAGCCGAGGAGCAGTTTTAGCTAAAGCACATCGAAGGTCGGCTTCCACATTCAGTCGAGATCTTAGTTTTGATTTTATGACCAGTAAGCTGGAAAACCCAGTTTCACACAAATATGTTGATGGGAAAAGTACCGAGAGCGAAAGGTCCTCTGCGACATGTGGATATGATGCTTATTTCAACCAAAACCCAACTAAAATTTTTTCCAAAGAGATCACAAGCCACTTGGNCAGACAAGTCAGTATTAGAGGTATTCACTGTGTTTGTGATTGTAGTTGTGTATAGGACAAGTGATAGCGAGCAGTGCCCGTGACCCAGACAAGTGATGATTCTGGATCGACATTCCTTATAGGGAGCTAAATGAACCTGCAATGACATGTACAGCTAGACAGATAGACGAACTCATAGAGGAACAGGTAGAATGTATGGTTAGTAAAGGTTGTAGTGGTGAGTAGAGTGACGAAGGGTGTATGTTTTGCTTATGTGGGGAAAGAAAGCCATACATTTCTACCTATTCCTCTATGAGTTCGTCTATCTGTCTAGCTTTACATGTCATTGCAGGTTCATTTAAGCTCCCTATAAGGAATGCCGATCCCAGAAGTCGTCACTTGTCAGGTGTCACGGGCCACTTATCTCTGTCTATCACTTTTTCCTTATAAAACTACAACTTACATATTCACAAACACAGTGAATACCTACTACATCACTTGAAGGAGGATTACTGGTCATCTTGCGGTAGTAGGGGTAATGCAAGTTGGTGTATTAGTAGGTAGCACATAATAGTAGCGGCCGCTTGACAGCTGTTTTGCTCTGTTGTCTAAGCTAGTGACGTCACAACATGGCGCCAGTCGTTTTAGAGAGTATACATTTTCCTGCACTTAAATTGGGCTGTATCATCAAAAATACTGTTCACATAGAAAAATCAACATCACTGCCCAACTATATGAGGCTTGAAGATGTCAAATCAATCCTTACCTCAAGTAGAGTAAATGGTCCATTCATTTTGCAGTGAGGAAGATGCTCCACTATTAAATTTGCCATCTGATCTACAGTAGAGGTGTCCTGTCTGTCAGCTAGTGTTTCAAACATGTCAAAATTTCCTTTCCTTACTTTTGTCTCCCACAGTTCTAGTTTCATTAGAAAACTCTTCAATTTGTCAACAGCGTCAGTGACAACAGCATCAGCTCCTTGCAAAGACTTGTTTAGAATATTTAGGCGTGTAAATATGTCAACAAGATAGGCAAGGTAAGTAACCCACTTTGGATCATTCAGCTTTGCATGATTCCTTCCTGTTATTACGGCTAAATAACTCTTTCAGTTCGTGCTGCAGCTCAAAAACTCTCTTGACAACATTTCCACGAGATAACCATCGAACCTCTGTGTGGTATACAAGAGTGTTTCATGACCGGAATCTAAATCTGAACAGAGAAGTCTAAATAATCTAGTATTCAGAGCACTTGACTTTACGAAGTTGACCATCTTTACTGTGGTATCAAGCACCTCTTTCAGCTCAGTAGGCAGTGTCTTGGATGCTAAAGCTTGCCTGTGTATCATGCAATGCATGTGTTTTGCCTTACTGTTAACAGCTGTATTCTTGTCTTAAATCCTGACTGACTGCCTAGCATGGCAGGAGCTCCATCTGTTGTGCAGCCACATAAATTTTTCCACTCTAGTCCCTCAGATTCAAAAGAAGAATTGACAAGTTCAAATATATCTGCTCCCGTAGTTGAAGCTTCAAGAGGATGACAAAAAAGAAATTCTTCCTTAAAATTGTTATCTTGATGTACCTCGTGAATGCCAGCAACTGAGCACAGTTAGCCAACGTCTGTCGTTTCATCCAACTGGAGAGAAAATATTCCTAAGGGGGCTGTTTTCATCTCAGAAACCACCTGGTCTTTGATATCTGTGGACATGTCAGAGATACGTCGCTGGACAGTGTTATCTGACAACGGCAGGGTGTCAAGCTTTTTAGCATATTGTTCCCCCAGCATAATTTTTACTATGTTTTTTGGTACATGGCAGGATCAGCGTCTCCCCAATGGAATGAGGTTTTTTCTGCTGAGCAATTTTCAGTGAAACTACATACGAAGCATGGAGAGCGCTCTATTTGACTGATGAAAGCTCCCTGAGTGATCCAGTTTTGAGCGGGTTAGCATGTTTTCTCTGCGCCTAAAGTAGTCCACATCTTTTCCTTTCAGCTCTGGGTGACAACCGTGCAAATGTCGCTGGAGCAAGCTTGGTTTCATGGCACCGGGAGACAGTACTTTTGCACAGATGACACACTGAGGCATTTCAGTTCCATCTTTAATGATGACTGTGAACCCAAACTTCATGTACTCCTCACTGTAACGTCTTTTTCTTCTGAGCCTCCATTTCAACTGCGCTGCTATAGTCTGCAACACAAATTATACGTATTCTAAGGAGCTTTCGCATATAATAAATTGCAATATATTAATTAAGAAACATTTCTGAAAAAACATTAATTAAGCAGTGTAATGGAAAAAAGTACCCAAAATGTTAACGCCAGAAATTGAAGAGTAAATTAAAAATATGGGACGTGAATATATTTACAGAAGTTTGCTGTAACATAAAAAAGCCACACCTGAAAAGCCCACACCGCTCATGTTATTAGAAATTCAGAAAAAAATACTGTAAAAGCTCGTGAAATCGCACAAGTTATCACATATAAAGTACTCGTATTATGTAAAACTGCACAAAAACAGACCACTAACAATGAAACACTCGCACTCTAGCCCACTCGGTCACTGACTCCCTCACTCACTCACTTGTTCAGCTCACTTCTGCACACTGTCACACCCTCGTCAGCAAGCACGTGCCATCACCACACAAACACACACACATACACACACAATTAAAACGAAGTGTTGCATTGTTTCGTATGCAATATGATAATAATCTAAACTTATAGTATAAAAATGCGCACATACTCATGACACACCCAACCTGACACACCCAACCAGACGACATAAACGTGCATACAGACACGAATATTAGTCTATTTTTTCCTTTAGCTAACTTCAAACAAAAAATTACGATACATAACAACACACATTAACATACCATTCCCCACCTTACACCTGCCACACCACGCCACACATCTCACCACGTCACACCATACTCCACACCGCACCACACATCACAAACCTAGCCACATCACAACTCACATCACACCGAACCACGTCATGCCACACTATACAAGATTATTTTACACCATGTATCGCTGCCGTCACACAGCACTGTGTTGCTGGAAATTGGGGGTTATAGGTATGGGGTATTATAACTCGTCAACGTTACTTGAATGATATGATTTGGGGATGATTTGATAAATGATTACAACTTGAATGGAGAATTTAACTTAGTCTTCTGACTTCACTATATGATTGTAGTATGACCACGTCTCACTGCGGAAATACTGAATAAGGGGGTATGCTTAAGGGGAAGGATAACTAGGTGTAGGTTAGGGATTAGCTGCCACCAGCCCCGACGAGTAGTTCACTGGATTACTCCCTGGGCACGTTTAATTAATATTAATGTTAGATTGATCTTGGTAGTCGTGAATGGTACGTGGAATTTTATCGAGTAGGCTGAACTCTTTTGGAAATGTGGGGAATTATTGTCCTAACTCAGAATAATCACCTGGGTTTTTCATAATAACACAAGAACTATATTTGTAAATGATATCCTATTTATTTTGTAAACATGGTAAGTCTCTCACTTGAGATCATCTTCAGCATATAAGGGTTAACACTATATCGAGAAAACTCTACTCTGACATAAGAAATGCGACTTCACACTCTGACCTAGAATCTTCCTTAGTGATGAGATAAAGCTCTTCTGAGCATAAACCTCCTTCACTAGAATTTCTATTCAGTGCATTGCCCTACACTAGGTAACATAATACTTAATATTTATAAATCACACATGGAAGATAGGTATCTAGTAGAGAAAGAATATGGCGAGACAGTGTTGTGTGTGTGTTACAGTAAAACCATGTGGCTTTCTGAAGGCGACACGGACGGCCTTGAAGGACAGGGAGAGAAGACTCTTTAATAACACTTATAAGGATGGGCGGAACATCTATGCCTTAGTGACACCGAACTGTACCTATATATTTATATAGAAATATATAGATGTAATACACTAAGGGAGAAAAACCACCGGAGCTCGGGTGGATATCTTACCTTGAAGGACAGGGAGAGAAGACTGCGGTGCCCTGCGGACTTCCGCGCCAAGAAAAAAAAACTTGTTTGGGAAAAGCCTGCTGGTGACCTTAAATGAACAAATTATAATCCAGGACTAACTATTTAAGTAATGAAAACTCGCGTATCCCCGAAGAGGCCGCCCCTAATACCAACCAGTTACTTTGATGTAGAAGAATTTAATATCTGATCTAGTGTTCACGAAGGTTGGTTTTACATGTAATATCGACAATCCGAACACCTGTTTCAGAGCGAGGTGGTATTGAAGTCTTGCTTAGATTTTTGGTGGGCTTTAATTTAGCGGGGATCCTTACTACAACGCCCATATATGACCATAACCGATAACGATAGGGATTATTTTGAAGGACGTTAAGACTCTGGGAGAGTTCCTTGGTCTGACGAGATAACTGGGGAAAGATAAAAAGAACTGACATCATCAGTTATCACTGATCGCAGAATAATTATCCCACGAATTTGGACTCGCATACGGCATGTGAGGGAGAGAGAGGGTGTGAAAGAATGAAGGAAGAAAATGGCGACAAAAGAAAAAAAAATGAAACAAAATGGTGGTTTCGGAATAGGTGATGACTCACCCGTGAAACAAAGGGAAAAAATTACCTACTGACAAGACATAGCTCGGGAATTTCATAATAAGAATTCTCATACTATCATCTCCCGAATAATGGGCATTACAGCACCACTTCGCACATACAAAAAACAGTAGTGTTCTATTTAATCAAACTTTTGTAACGAGTCTGGGACACATCAGTTTATCCTTAGTAATGCCAAACTTTTTGCGATAGCAGTGTTACTGAAATCGACAGAACATTCCCTATAGGCCTATGTAATGTTTCAGTAAAAAAGTAGCCACAGAGAGACCAACCTGGCCCAGCCAGCAACAGTTCCCGACTGGGGAGTGGTGGCGTGTACCTGACAACAGTTTGCGTCTCTATCCCTGTCCAATACTCGTACAAGTCAGCGGGTGGTCAGTCACACTCACACGCAGGGTTGCCACTCCATGGGATTTTTCCCAAGATCTTGGGATTCTGGATGCCGTCTTGGGATCTTGGGATTTTTATTGAAAGAGCTAGATATCTTGGGATTTTAAGGCCCCTCCTCCGTCCATCCACTCCCACATCCCCTCCCTTACTGCTCTTATCCCTTACCTCCCACCTCGTGTTGCACAACCAATCCCTACTCCTTCCCCCCAAAAGCCCCTCTCTCGCTCCATCCGCTCCCACAGCCATCCATTACCCCTCCACTCCCTTATTTGTCATTCCATTTGCCCATCCAATCCTATCCCTTCCCTTGGCCGATTAAAGCGCCTACCCCTCCCATTGCCCTATCTCTCGCTGTCCCCATGGCCTTCCCCATGCCATAAATCTCTACCTTCATACCAGACCGAAATGTTGCGCAGTTCTTATCATAACTGCCTCTTTTTTTTCTTCTTTTTTGTAAATTTAACATGATTTCTCCAATACTACTTCAATTTCTAGGTGAAATGTACACTTTATTCAAGATTCTTAGTGTTATTTTACATTTATTGTAAACCTTGGGATATTTTGGCCCATCTTATGATTTTCAGGGGTTAGTCTTCTTGGAATTATGAAATTTTTGAGTGGCAACACTGCTCACACGGCTGAAGCACGTATCAGGCCGTACCCACTAACGACCCGTGGAGAAGGGCGTACCCCCTGACAGACCCCTTACGTACCCCCTGGGTACGCGTACCCCAGGTTGAAAACCATGAACTAGAAGGTAGGAATTAAATTATATAGTCTGCACTTCAAAAAAATGAATCTGTCATCAATGTTTTCAAAGTTACCGCCAAATATTATGAAACATGTGAGTTTGTTTCAGCGATGTTTACTGTACGATAATGATCGTTAGTACGATAATTTGACTATCTGTACGATGTACGATGCTTGGTTGAGAATCGTACACGAAATACGATAATTGACTCACAAATATAATTACATTATAAAGTCATACAAAAAATGTCATCGCAAAAAAAAAAAAATCGGTCGCTGTCAACTTCCGCGAGAGAGAGGAGAAGAGAGGAGAGAGGAGAGAGAGAGAGAGAGAGAGAAGAGAGAGAGAGAGAGAGAGAGAGAGAGAGAGAGAGAGAGACGAGAGAGAGAGAGAGAGAGAGAGAGATAGAAAGATATTCAGATTCAGATTCAATACTTTTATTCACAATTGAAGTAATTTGTGAAAAAGACTGTTTCATGAGAACAGTCTTATCTCGGTATACATAGGATGAGCTGTTGATAAAATAAGGACATCGATATGAGTGACAATGTTGTTGAGTTGTAATAAGCTAAACATATACAACTAGCCGCAAAGCCGCCCTCCGGCGGACTTTTTGGCTAGCTCCTGCGGAGGGCTATTGGTGGGCTTTGGCCCACCACCTGTGTTTGGTGGCCGAAGGCCCACCAAACATGGACTCTCCAGATACCCTTCTAACTTTCCTGAAATCATGGATGTAGAAATGTATGTATTCCCCACACCCATTCACTCACCATTACCCATCACCCCCCACCCATTCACTCACCCATTACCCATCACCCCCCACCCATTCACTCACCCATTACCCATCACCCCCCACCCATTCACTCACCCATTACCCATCACCTCCCACCCATTCACTCACCCATTACCCATCACCACCACCCATTCACTTCACCCATTACCCATCACCCCCCACCTATTCCCTCACCCATCACCCCCCACCCATTCACTCACCATCACCCCACACCCATTACCCATCACCCCACCCATTCACTCACCCATTACCATCACCCTACATCAAGGTTTCCTCAATTCTAGCAACCCACTTTTGTTTTCACAATTCTCGCTAATAGGCTGCTATAAAAAAAAAGAAAAAAAAAAAAGTGATCGGATCATCTCATAAATGGACTTATGACCTTCCCCTGGTCAACCTGATTCCAAAAATGTGCCATATAAGGTGTTTGCGCCACGGGGGGCGGAACCTATACCACACACACACACAGACAGAACAGACAGACAGACAGACAGACACACTTTCGCTTATATTATTATAGATATGAGACACAGGCGTATATTATTACAGTTCGTGTTTTCCCTACCATTAATCACTTCAGGGCACAGAGTTCAGAACACACAATCAGTGTATGTGGTGGGAGTTTGATTAAAGCCCGGTTCCCACCTTCCCGCTTGTACGGCCGCCATACAACAACAAAGACGTCACAATGACGTCACAACAAAGTCTACCGCACCGTGCGTACCGCTGTACAGCCGCCGTACAAAGTTAAATTCAAGTCATCTCTCCCGCTCGGCGGTTGTCCGCTCGAGGGGAGTTGCCAACTGTGCCCAGTTACCACAAATACCACTCAAGCGGTGATGATGGTGACGTCATGCTGAGCGGTGTTGTTGTAGACGGCCGTACAAGCGGGCTGATGGGAACCGGCCTTAAGTGTCGCGCTAGGGCAAAGAAAGGGGGTGGTGGCTGGCGGACCTTCCCGGGGGGGAGGGAGGTGGGCACATTCCTCGTCGCTAGGGCGTAGAATCCTGGGCAGTTGAAAGGGGGGAGTTGGGTAGGGAAGGGGGGAGGGGTCAACCCGGCCGTGAGCTGACCTGGGCACGTCTCTGTTTTCCACCAGCTGATCTTTGACCCTCCCCTTTTGCCGCGCGAGCTTTTTTGGGCTCCAAGGGTGGGTGGGTGGCAGGGGGGTCCAGCCAAGGCTGCTGTGCAGGGGCCTCCGGTACATCCGGTCCATGGTCATCAGGGTGCCACTAGGCGCCTATCTTGCTGCCGCCGTGACCCGAGGGTATCTTGTAGCATCTGTGTCATCTCCGTCAACAATAGTCTTTAGGCTCAATATCTCTCCCTTCACGCCCTCCAACTCTCCCTTCACTCGGACAAGCTCATCCGTCACGCCCACCATGTCGCCCTTCACAGTCACCAACACTCCCTTCAGGGTCGCCACCTCCCCCTTCAATTCTTGTAGAGATGCGATCTGAGCATATGCATGTCTTCACTCTCTTCTGGTGAAGGGCCTGTGACGCCTGAAGCATCTTCACCTCGTTCGTCAATGTCAAAACAACCAGCCCGGATTCGCTGACGTATGTGGTTGCCGTCTCCTGCGTCCTGAGGGGGAGGTGGGGGAGCAGTCACCCCGCGGGCAGAGAGAGGGTAGGAGGGGGGGAGGGTTGGCTTAGGCCAGGAGATGGGCGCGCGGCCTGATCACGTGCGTGGTCGATCTGTGGGCAGCCAGGTTAGGGGAGTGAGTGAGGGAGGGGTTCGAGGGAGGGAGCAGCGGAGGTAGAGCGGCCAGCACCGACACGTGAGTTGGGGTCGAAGGAGGTTAGGGAATGTCAGGGAGCGGTGTGTCGTGTGGCTGGCAGCCAGCCGTGGCGGCGAACAGGGTTGCAGCCAAGCCTGTCTCATCCGTGGAAGGACGGAAAGGCTGCAGTGTCGAGGCGTGACGGGGGGTGGGCAGCTGCGGCATGGAGCAGAGGCGATGTAGGTTTCCGGAAGCGGGGGGCATCGGGTCTCATGGGGCACTTCACACGCCAAGCATTATGCTCCTGGAAGCAGTTGGGACACCTTGGGGTGATGGTTTCCCCCTTTATTATTCGGTCCTTGCACAGCTTGGTGTCGTGCCTCCCCGAGCAGAAGCCGCAACGCACCCTGTTGTTGCATTGCCACTCCCGGTGACCCCACTCCTGGCACTTCCCACAGAACGCTGGTTTCCCCGATAAATCTCTGCACACTGCATGGCCTCATCCCAGGCAGGGCGATCATCGGTGGCGGCTCACCCTCCACATCGCCGTCACATGGCACCCTGGCACCAGCATGTTGGAGCGGGAGTCCCAGCGTTGATCGTCCCTTCTAGCCCAGAGGATGCCTGGGTGATCCCGAGATGGCGAATGGGCATGAAGGATGGGTAGCTCCTTATGTTTACCTTGACCTGTCGGTTTTCCTCCGTGGCCTCGGTGAGTTTCATCACGCTGCCTCTAAAGGGGTGGCCCACTTCCGTCAAAAACTAGCAGTGTCTCTGTCCCTCGTGACCGCCATGATGGATTTGGTTGTCAGCTTGGTTGTAACGGACAAGTTGCGATGTTTGCCGGCAACTTCCGCTAGCCAGATGACCTGTCCGTAGGTGACACTCCTACCGGAAAGATGAGTCGATATATCTGGGCAGGAGCAGGAGGAGGGGCGGCGCCGGCGGCGTGCTGGCCCAGTTCGTAGCGGCCCTAGGGGCGTCACTGTCACCACCGGGAGCTTCACTGCCATTGTCGGCACTGCTACGTTTGTTCTTTTTCTTATTATTACATACTATTGCAAAGCCATCAGAGGCGTCACCAGGCTCCATATCGTCAGTTACCTCCCAGGCGGGGAGCCGCTTGCCCGGCATCCCACAAGAGCGAATGGATCGCACAACCCTATCCTGCCAAGGCTGTGACAAGACTGAGAGAGAGAGAGAGATTCAGATTCAGATTCAATACTTTTATTCACAATTGAAGTACATTTGTGAAAAAGACTGTTTCAGGAGAACAGTCTTATCTCGGTATACATAGGATTAGCTGTTGATACAATAAGGACATCGATATGAGTGACAATGTTGTTGAGTTGTAATAAGCTAAACATATAATATGAGGCACAGGCGAATATTATTACAGTTCGTGTTTTCCCTAGATTAATCACTTCAGGGCACAGAGTTCGGAACGCACAATCAGTGTATGTGGTAGAAGTTTGATTAAGTGTCGCGCTAGGGCAAAGATAGGGTGGGTGGCTGGCGGACCTTACCGGTGGGAGGGGGAGGGAGAGAAGAGTTTTGAGTTTGACTTTTGGTCCTTTGCATCATCCATGACATGGACATGGACCGATGCTTGCCACATTCGAACGCAGATTGTGAGAAGTATTTAGCAAGGTTAACCCTTTCCAAAACAAAGGTAAGAAACTGACTTCTGACGGAAACCATACTTAATTTATCCTCTTCCAGCAGCTGCAGTATGTATGGGGCAAAGGAAGATTGTGTTACTTTCATCCCTACAGATTATACAAGTCGATGACAATGACACACTATAATTTTAAACGCCAGCTGACACAGGACATAAAAGAATAGAGGAGGAACAGGAATTCCTCTTTCTTTTGAGGATGATAGTTATGTAGAGTTCTACCGAGTTCAGCTTCTTTTGAGTCATGATGTATATATTTACTTTTGTTTCTATCTAATTTTATTTATTTTGCAAAAAATAAATTAACATATGGAATGTCGTGTCATGATTGGATATAGTGTTATGAATGTGGACTCAGGATGAAGGTGGGCTATGTAGAATAATGTGGATCACAGTGGGTGCAGCACCTGGAGGTGGAATGGGGGGGAGGGGCAGTGGTGGTGTAAGGGAGGTGGCGGTTGGTGTATGTCTGAGTGTACAGTGTGTGTGCGTGTGTTTGTGGGTTTCATGTAACGGTTACTTTTGTGTGTGTACGTGATGTGTGTACACTATGATGCTACTACTGCTAGCACTCTGATTGGTTAAGGAGATTGTGGCGCGAAAGATCTGGCGGAAAGGTGGGCGGGGCTTCGGCACCATCGCTCCGCGATACGTCCGAGGCGGGAGTCTGGAGTGAAACTCGATTGGAATAACACCTAGCTGTTGCAGAAGTGCTTCTCCTGCCCCTCCCCCCCTTTCTCCCTGGCCTCCTCGCGCCCTTCTCCTCCATTCGTCCACCCAGTGTCCACCTCTTTAAGTAGCAAGTGTGAGAGATAAGTGCCCGGCATAACCTCCCAGCTGTGTTGTGTTGTAATGTGACTTTTGGATATCAGTAAAGGAGAACGAAGGAACAGTGAGGTTTATCTTTCCCTCCCTGTGTGTCACCCACGTTCACCGCCCTGGCACCGTGTCGTTCTCACGCCCTGGGGTGTAACATGGTTTAAATAGAACAAGGGGAAACCCATTTCCGTTACATTGGTGTCTTAGAAGCGTGGATTATTAACCTACAGTGAAATTTTGGTGGTACACGGGCCAGGCGGTCGGTGTGGTGAGTTTAGAAAATGGCGACAGGGGAAGGAGCGGTGTTAGTGGAGGCGGGAGATTTGGCGCCAACCGCCCACGGCAGTGGGCGGGTAGGAGTCGGTTCGGGCACAGTGGCTATGTTACTCGCTGAGTTGAAAACTGAACTCATCAGCGAATTGAAAAAAACAACGAGGACATTAGTGAGTGGAAACCTGAGTGGGGGCGCGGGTTGATAGAGGCTAGGGAGGAGGCAAGGCACTACACACGTGAGGCGTGTGGGTCCCTTCGGGAGGCACTGAGCGAGGAGTTGTCTGCCCTGCGCCTGGCAGTGATACACCAGGCCAACGCACTGTCAGCTGCCCTAGAAGGACGACAGCTCGTTACACCGGCCCCGACGGAGGAGCTGCCTGACCCTGAACACACTACGTGTCTGATCCTGGAGACACCGGGCAGCGCGCGACATCGCCTATACACACACTCCGCGGCTTCGGTGGCGCGCGGCACTGACGTGATGTGGAGGTAATCATGTCCGCAACTACCGCACCGCGCTCCCTCAACCCACCGCTGACGCCTTCATCGCCCCCGAGTCACACACAGAGGACGTGTGCCACCTTGGAAGGAGGAAGCCGTCAGAGTTCGATGGCAAGGTGGGCTGGGAAGCCTACCTGGCCCAGTTTGAACTCCTGGCCGACGCGCAGAAACTGGGGAGGAACAGAGCGAGCTATGCAACTTGTGGCCAGTCTCAGAGGCGCGGCATTGGAAGTACTGGCTCACTTGACGTCCCTACAACGCACTTCGTACTCAAGTGTGGTGGAGGCGCTGAGAAGAAGATTTGGACACCACCAGCAGGCGGAGGTGTTTCGCACTAACCTGAAGGTGAGGATTCGTGGTTGGGGTAGCCACTTCCTCAGCTCGCCCAGGAAATCGAGACACTAGTTCGACGCGCTTACCCAACCGCTCCAGAGGAAATGTTGAACGTGCTGTCTCGCGAGCACTTCGTGGACGCGCTACATGACAGGGATCTCCAGCTATACGTCAAACAAGCGCATCCTGGGGACGCCCAGGAGGCGTTAACAAGGGCGTTGGAGCTGGAAGCATTCCTCTACACCACGACTGACGACGGCGGCGGCAAGATGAAGGACGGCGGTTCACGAAGGGCCTATCAGCAGTCTTCCTGACGAAGGCTAAAGGGGGACGCGCCGACCTGGAGGATGGTTTAAAGGGCGCGCAAGGAGTGCAGCGCGGGGTGGTGGAAAAATGTAGCCCCGGGCCAAGGACGGTGAGGTGACGCGCGGTGTGCTTGGCTGCTAGCCTCAAGGAGTGCGGTGCGCGGTGGTGGAAAAATACCGCCCCAGGTCATGGGTTGGCGCGCGCAAGCCGGGGGGAGTTAAAGGGCTCAGGAATGTGCGGTGCGCGGAGGTGGAAAATACCGCCCCAGGCCATGGGTTGGCGTGCGCGAGCCGGGAGAAGTTAAAGGGCTCAGGAATGTACGGTGCGCGGTGGTGAAAAATACCGCCCCGGGTCAAGAAATGTGTGGTGTGCGGTGTGCCTGCAGAGGTTAAAGGGGGGGGTGGATATCGCAAGGATTGGGCCTGCGATGGGGGTGGATATCGCAAGGATTGGGCCTGCGATGGAGGTATATATCGCAAGGTTTGGGCCTGCGATGGAGGTATATGTCGTCAGGGTTGTGCCGACGGTGGAGGTTGAGATAGCTTCCTGCTGCAGCAGGAGCTTCTAGTTTAGGTTCTATAAGTGAGGATTTAAAGGACTTGTATGTAGAGGTGTGTGTTGTGAAAAGTACACATACGGGGATTTAAAGGGACTTGTGGTGTGTGCGGTGAAAACCACACACACAGAGGATTTAAAGGACTTTTAAGGGTTTGTGTTGTGTGTTGTGTAACACATTGAGGATCCAAAAAGAAGACTGTAATACCATATACCTTAATTTGTACCATTTCTTTATGACTATTTTTGTTGGCTGGGAGTGTGATGACGGCGTCTTTTGTAAGGCTAGGGTCAGCCTTTCTAGGTAGGTGGAGGTAGTGTTATGAATGTGGACTCAGGATGAAGGTGGGCTATGTGGAATTATGTGGATCACAGTGGATGCAGCACCTGTAGGTGGAATGGGGGGGGGGGCAGTGGTGGTGTAAGGGAGGTGGCGGTTGGTGTATGTCTGAGTGTGTCTGCGTGTGTTTGTGGGTTTCATGTAACGGTTACTTTTGTGTGTGTACGTATGTGTGTACACTATGATGCTACCTGCTAGCACTCTGATTGGTTAAGGAGATTGTGGCGCGAAAGATCTGGCGGAAAGGTGGGCGGGGCTTCGGCACCATCGCCCTGCGATACGCCCGAGGCTGGAGTCTGGCGTGAAACTCGATTGGAATAACACCTGTTGCAGAAGTGCTTCTCCCGCCCCTCCCCCCCTTTCTTCCTGGCCTCCTCGCGTCCTTCTCCTCCATTCGTCCACCCAGTGTCCACCTTTTTAAGTAGCAAGTGTGAGAGATAAGTGCCCGGCCATAACCTCCCAGCTGCGTTGTGTTGTAACGTGACTTTTGGATATCAGTAAAGGAGAACGAAGGAACAGTGAAGTACGTTTATCTTTCCCTCCCTGTGTGTCACCCACGTTCACCCCCTGGCACCGTGTCGTTCTCACGCCCTGGGGTGTAACATGGTTTAAATAGAACAAGGGGAAACCCATTTCCGTTACAATTTTATATTGTGATGAAAAGAGGAAATATATGTGGAATGCTGAATTTAATTAAGTAAAAAGTCATTTACTGACTATATTATTTTATCTAAGGTTGTAAGACAATCTTTCTGAAAATACGATAATATTGGTGGCTAGAGTAAACAGAGAAATGCTGTGCAAGGTTTTGGAAAAGGTTGGGTTGAGTAAAAAGATAGTGAACATAGTGAGGAGCATGTATGAAGACACTAGAGCAAAATATAAGCTAGGTAATATAGAAACAGAATGGGTGAGGAGTGAGAGAGGTGTTAGGCAAGGCTGTATTCTATCCCTAATCTTATTTAGTATGTATACTGAGGAACTGGCAGTAAGGATGAGAAGTATGGATGCAGGAGTGAGAGTAGGGAGTGACAAAGTAAGTTTGTTAATGTATGCAGATGACATTGTAGTTATGAGTGAGTCGGCCGAGGAACTCCAGAGCCTGTTAGAAGTGGTGAATGAGTATGGGAGAGACTTTGGAGTAAATTAAGATTTAGCAGTGAGAAAAGTAACGTGATGATAGTAAATAGATCAGAGGATGAGAGAAACGCTACATGGAGACTGGGAGAGAATGAATTAGAACAAACTTGTGAATACAAGTACCTAGGGATGTGCATGAGTTCCAATGGATGTGAAAAAGCAAAGTGTGAAAAGATCAGCTAGGTAAATTAGTGGGTTGGTCGACTTGGAAGTGTTGCAAGGATGAGGGCAAGCAAGTGTAGCGCCCCCCCTTATGGCTAGATGTTAATTTGAAGGGCTCCACAAACCTGGCGATTACGCTGCCACCACCCACAATAAGTGGGATTTTTTTTTTTTTTTAAGATTTAAAGAATATATGAGGATAACTGGGACTTAATAAACGACTCGTTAACAGGGTTTCTTTATACTCGAACAGTAATCACATCCCAGCTCTAAATGGCTAATGGTTTCCCACAGAAACTATACTTCACATAATATAGTTGCACGTAACGCCAAATTACTTCCCCGGGCTTAACACACAAAAAAGGTTCCTACTCTTGCATTACTAGGTACTACATCTATCCATCTAAAACTCTAATAGAGCTACTATAGGGCCTTAGCTCTAAATACTGGTGTCTCAACGGGTCACCAACTCCGCACAGCTCAGCAACACACAACCATCGCCATTAGCATACACGTGGGTCACTCAGGGGATCAACCACCCACTCAGCTCAGCTCAGCTCACTGTTCCCAGCATCAGACCCTGAATATACACATAACCCCAATTACAAGTCATATAATTTAAGATCATGAACTAATCAATACATCCTTATAAGTACACCGCCACACACCTACCTTCGAAAGGGTTGTAAGACACGACTCTCTCCGAGCTTGTTGTCCCGACAAGGGTTGGCAAGAGAGAGAGAGAGAGCGCGTGTACTTTTTCCCTGCCTCGCCTTCTTGCCGTGACGTCACTAGCGACCACGGGTATAAAATATTGCCGGAAACCTATATCTAAATGATAAGGGACTGAGGAGTGAAGAAAAATTGTGAGCATTTAATAACTAGCTATATATGTATTACTTTACTCTCACCACTCAATGTAAACTTTTCGTCAATTGTGAGTCACAGTATTACCCATTTTCTCGCGTTACACAAGTATGATGTGTTGAGGGAAGTGTGGAAGAGTGTAGCTGTCCCAAGCATATATATGTATGGTATGGAGTGATTGCATGGAATGAGAGTGAAATAGAGAAATTGGAAGTGGGACAAAATAGAGTACCAAGAATGGCACTGAATGCACCCAGGTATGCAGCGACTGAAGGTTAGAGAGGTGACATGGGATGGAGCACGTTTAGAGAAAGACATACGAAAGCGACACTTAGGTATAAAGTCAGACTGGAACGAATGGAAGACACAATGAGGCGTATTTTGTGACTACATTACAAAGCAGAATTATACTTATTTAAGCTCCGCCCACTTATTTTCTACTCAGTCGACCTGTCGTCTCCGTGGAGTGAGGTTGTGCTTTGGTTTAGCTCTCAGGATTAGAATGGCTACGTCTGTGATGGGGAGTGTTGTGGAGGCGGAGAGTGAAGTGGTGTTGTGTGTTGGTGCTGGGGTTGAGAGTGGTAGTGTGGTAGGAGTGAAGGAGGCTGAGGTTAAGGGAGGTAGAAGGGTCGAGGGAGAGTGTGGTGAGGCGCTTAAGACTATTCTGGAGGCGATCGAAGACCTGGAAAGGAGCTTTTCAAGTGAAGTGAACGAATTGAAAAGCGTTGTGAAGAAGCAGGAAATAGAGATACGTTCTCTTAAGTGTGGAGGTGAAGGTCTAAGTGGAGCGAGTGGAGGGGCACATGCGAGTGATGTGCCTGTAGGGGTACCAGGGCGAGATGTGACTCAAGCGACTACTAAGGTTCCTAGTAAGTCGCCAGGGATTGGTGTTTGGAAGGTAGTTGATCATGGAGCCCGCCCGAAGGAGAAAAAGGTAAACAATGACCATCTTGTGTGCACGAACTCATTTCAGGTAGTCTCGGGGCTGCAAGAGGATGATACGGAGGTTAGGAAGGTAGACGATACGTCATTACCCGAAGGTAAAATCTTGGTTGTTGGTGACAGTCAGGTTAGGCATCTTGACAGCAGGTTCTGTGACAGAGAAGGGATGCGCATGAAGTCGGTGAGTTACCCAGGGAAGGGGATAGGTTATGTTAGTGACAAGATAGTTGAGTGCATGGCGGACCGAGGGAAAAAGCCCATCGTCTGCCTGAGCGCTGGGGGAAATTATGTTGAGTGTGTAAGAAGTGAGGAATTGCTACGGCGGTTCAAGGAAGCTGTAGGTAAAGTTAGGGACAGGGGTGGGTTCCCTGTGGTGTGTGGTGTCCTTCCAAGACGCTTTGTTGACGACATGTGGTACTCCAGGGCTATTGCTGTGAATTGCCGGCTGGCACTTCATTGCAAAGCCAATGGTTGGGCCTTTGTCCACAGCTGGACCTCTTTTTCGGGCATAAAACCCCCTCTACCGCAGGGACGGGGTGCACTTTTCGAGGAAAGGAGTTCAGATCTTGTCTGAATCCCTTGAAAAGGGAGGTAGATGCACTGCAGGCTTTTTTAAGATAGAGAACCGGGTTTAGACACGGGGGTCGGGTAAAGGAACTTGCGACACTAGGAGGAGTTTCAGAAGGCAGGGAACTAAAGTGATTCGTAAGAAGAGAGAGAGGAGGGTTTTAGTTAAAGATAAAGGGAAAATTGACAAAAAAAAAGGAGTTGCTTGAAGGTTTACTATACAAACTGTAGGAGTATTTAAAAAAAGATAGATTTCCTGAGAGGAATAATAGTGTAGAGGATTTGATATATAGCATTAACAGAAACATGGTTGGATATGTCAGGAAAGGTATTCGATCCGGAGTCGAGATAGCTGGGTATAAGTTATTTCACAAGGACAGAGTAGCAGACGAGGAGGAGTGAGTTGCGCTTTATGCAAGAGATGCATTGCCAGGTTGTGTTAACAATGTTATAAAAACAGATGACAGCATAGAGTCTATATGGGTAGAGGTTACGGAGGGAACTGAGAAAATGGTTTTGGGTGTAGTGTAATAGGCCTCCAAACTTATGTAAAGGGATTCAGCTCCTATATGGGAAGAATAAACAAGGCCTGCAGATATAATCGATTATGCGTGGTGGGAGATTTTAATCTTAGGAATATAGACTGGGATTTAATCATAGGTGACAGCGATGCAGATGAATTGTTAAATATAATCCAGGATAACTTCCTAAGTCAAGCAATCAAGGAGCCTACTAGAGGAGATAATATTCTAGATCTATTGCTGACAAATAGAGACGATTTAGTTACAAATGTGGAGGTCGGGGGGAATTTAGATAATAGCGACCATTATGAGATCAGATTTAGCTTAAAATGGGAAGTTGGAAATTAAGTGGCAATAGGCATCGAATACCTAATTTCAGAAAGGCCAATTATGCGGGATTAAGAAGACACCTGGAGGTTATTAATAAGAGGTGTGGGATGGAGGAGAAGAAAATTTCCCAGGACAGGGCGATGACAGCTGGAAAGGCCAATTATGAAGGATTAGGAAGGCACCTGGAGGTAATTGGCGCGGTCAGATATGGTAGAGAGGTCGAGGCTGAGGAGATAATTAAAACGGTTAGACAGGGAAGTGAGGTCAGGACTGAGGAGGTAATTAGAGAGGTTAGAAGGGGAAGTGAGGTCGGAGCTGAGGAGGATTATACCTCATTTGTAAGGAATATAATTAACGGACAGAAAAGAAATATTCCTTATAGGGAAATAAGGTCCAGAAAGAGTGATCCAAAATGGATGACCACCAAGTTAAAACACAACATTGGAGTAAAAAGAAACATTTATTTAAGGTTCAAGGCAGGATTGGTAAACAAAGAACAGTATAACGTGATGGCGAGGACAGTGAAGAAATTAACTCGAGTTGCTAAGAACAATTATGAGATTAAAGTAGCAGAACAGGCGAAAAGGGACCCAAAGGGGTTCTATCAGGTTTATAAAACAAAGACAAGGGAATTAGTTGGGCCGTTACGGTCAGGACAGGGTGAGGTCTTAAATACGGATATGTGTAGTAATGTGTAATGTGATATGTGTAGGAGTCTAAATTATTATTTTTCAAGTGTTTTTACGGAGGAGGAGATAACACAGACGATACCTGATAGTGAACAGATGTTCAAAGGAAGCGATGAGGAGAAACTCAAATGTAATGCCCGGAGATTCGGAAGAGACAGGATGGAAATTCCTATCATACAATTCCCGGGTTATGTATTTAAGAAGGAAAAAGGTTTCAATCTCCATAGGTTGTTCTGGGGGCAAGTTGTCACCTAGACCCAGCATATGGAGGAAGGGTGTTCCTATTATATTAAGGTCAATTCAATCTTTTCGTTTCTCGTAAAATTTATCTTCTTTCTTTCTATCTCCCACTTCTATCTTCCCCCCCCCACTCCCTCCCCCATACACTCAGGATACGAGTCAAAATGCGTGGGACATTTATTTCGCGATCATCGGTAACTAGTAGATTCAAAAACTAGCATCCTCTCCTCACCCTCCTGACAGATCAAGGAACACTCTTAGATTCTTAATGTCCTTCAAAATAGACACAATAGTGACAGATCACGTTCATAAATGGGTGGGTTAGTCGAGTTATTCGCTAAATTGAAAGTCGACCAAATTTCTGTTTCGACTCCAATACCTCGTCTCTCTAGAAAACGCGTTCGTGGGCCTGACCGAAAGGAAGTACATTTCTCCCTGGATATTAGAGTAAACATATTAAATTCTTCTATATCAAAGTAAAAGAACTGCATTATAGGCAGCCATTTCATATGCATAGTTGTTTCGTTAGCTAATTAGAGTCATTCGAGGTCTTATAATCCCTTTAGGAGAGGCCGGTCCTAAGGATCCGAACATTCCTATTTTTCCCGCTTCTCTCAACCTCGACGTTGTTCCTGCAGCGAGGGGGCCAGTCTCTCACTCCCTTCACTCCAGGTAAGACTCAGTAACTCGCTCCGTATTCCTCTTTCCCCCCCTCCCTTCTTGTTATAATATATCCTCTCTATATGCTCATATATAGGTACAGTTGTTCAGTTTCATTAACGCATAGGAGGCCTGCCCCATCCTTATAAGTGTTATTAAGGCCAGTCTCTCACTCCCTTCACTCCAGAAACCAGGCCACATGGTACAGTGAATCCCACACCAACCCATTACTCTCACATTTTCTCTCCTATATATATATTCCATGTATACCTATAGTGCTCAGTTGATACGGACATAGGTGGTAGTTCTAAGAATGTAATCAGTGAGGTAGGTTATGCTCTGTAGAGCTCCCTGCGCCAAAATAAGATTTATATATGTATCTAGGTTCTCAAAAAAAGAGAATAATATTCATGGTGAATAACCGAAGGATGTTTTAAAGTATATTTTCCCTTGTGTTTATTGCAAAAAACCCCAGGTATTATTCCGCGTGTTATGGAAATACTTCCCCACGTTCTCAAAAGAGCTTTAAGCCTCACTCGGTGTAATACTAAATATCCACTCCGACTACCAATAATTCTATATATAATATTCAAACGTGCTCAGGGAGTAAACCAGAAACTACCGCTTGAGCTGGTGGCAGCATTTCCCCTTACTCCTTAACTCCTACCCCTTCCCCTTAACCTTAACTCCTACCCCTTCCCCTTAAGTTCATTCCCATTTCAATAACCTCCGCAGCGAGAAGTTTTTCGTACTATAATTAAATAGTGAAGTCATAAGACAAATTTCAACTCTCAATTCAGTTGTAATCAATGTAGATTCTAATCAGTTAACATCAAGAAATACAAAGGTGTCACAACAACGTATAAAAACCCTGGCAAAACACACAAAGATATTGTGATAACAGGGAAATGGTGGAGGAGGGTATAGAAAAAAATGAAAAAAATTAAATCGCCAGGACCCGATGAAGTGTATCCCAGGTATTAAAAGAATGCAAGGAGGTTGTTAGTGAGCCGTTAGTGCACATTTTTAGGAAATCGGTTGAGATAGGCGATGTGCCATTATTGTGGAGGAAAGGAAATGTTGTTCCCATATTTAGAAGGGAGACAGAGGACTAAAGTCAAATTATCGACCCGTAAGTTTAACTACAGTGGTGGGTAAATTATTGGAATCTATTATTGCAAACAAATTTAGAAAAGCACTTAGATAAACATTTTTGATAAATGATTCACCAGCATGGATTCACCAAGGGTAGGTCATGTCTCACCAATTTTTTGAGTTTTTTATAGGTTTTTATAGGAAAGTTTATGAGATGGCAATAATGATAAGGATTATGATATAATATATCTGGACTTAGTAAGGCATTTGACAAAGTACCACACGAGCGACTCTTAAATAAGGTTAGGGCTCATGGTATAGAGGGGAAGGTTCTTCATTGGATCAGAGCTTGGCTAAGTAATAGGCAACAAAGGGTTAAAATTAATGGTTCCAAATCTGAATGGGGACTGGTGACAAGTGGAGTTCCACAAGGTCTGTTTTGGGCCCATTACTATTTTTGATTTACATCAACGACTTGGATAGTGGGATTAGCAGTGATATCAGCAAGTTGCTGATGATATAAGTTAGGTAGGATTATTGGATCACAGTCTGACGTAACATATTGAAAGGAGACTTAGATAAACTTAACGAGTGGGCAGTTAGATGGCAGAGGGAATTTAATATTGATAAATGAAAGCGTTATGAATTTTGGTAGAAAAAACCCTGGTAATAGATACAACCATAAGCAATGTATCGCGAAAAGATCAGAAGTGAAAAAAGATCTTGGAGTGAGGGTGAGCCCAGACCTCCGACCTAGGAAAAAATGTATTGAGGCCAGAAATAGAGCTAATAGAGTATTAGGTTTCATTACAGAAGTTGTTAAAAGTAGAAGTGCGGAAGTTATTCTAAAGCTTTATTGGCTCTAGTCAGCCTCACCTAGAACTAGCAGTTCAGTTTGGTCTCCATATTACAGGATGGGGTATAGTGTTGTTTTGAAAAGTACAGAGAAGATGACCAAAATGATACAAGGGATGCGTAAATTTAGTTATGAGAGGAATTAAGTTATTAAAATTACACTCACCGAGAGACGCAGAGTCAGGGCGATCTGATAGAAGTTTTTAAGTGGATAAAGGGATTTAATAAAGGAGAGGGAGGAAAAGTTCTTACGGCTTTTAACCAGGGTAGAACAAGAAGTAACCGGATTCAAGCTGGAAAAGCGGATTTAGAAAGAAATAGGGAAAAAACTGGTTCACAAATAGGGTGGTGAAGAATGGAATGGTCTCAGTAGACAGGTAGTTAGTGCTGAGTCATTGGGAGCTTTAAAGGGATGGATAGGTTTATGATGGGATGAAAGGTGGATGTTTGGTAGTGTTGGTGACAGGAAGTAACAAGTTAGGCCTCGCGGCCCTCTTGTAGTTCCTTATTTTCTTATTTCTTATGTACTCTTTTGCGTGTCAAAAGGGCCAGATACCTTTTCGAGTAAATTATCTTTTCTTGGAAAATTACTCTTTTTGGGTGGTTTGGTGGTCCTTTCAAGCTGGCCAATCAGATCGCCCCATGAAAAATTTTCAGACCTCCTTTCCCCTAAATGTTTCTGTTTTCCTTTAATCCAATTCAAATTCTTTTACATGCGCACGACATCAAAGGATACTGTTTTATTAGGTGGTAAGGATAGTAGGAGTAATAGTAATCCCAGTAGAATCACAAATATTAAAATTCTCCAGGAATCTGGGAACAATTTTTCCAATCCCGCGAAAACTTTCAATGCTGTCCCGAATCTTGTTAAGACTTGTGGCACGCACATAAAAAACTTTTTGTAATTTTGGCCATAATTCACACTAAAACAATAAAAATTTCTTTAGTAATAGTTATAATTACTTTAAAAAATGCAATGTAACTGGTACATTTGTCATAACTTACACAGGAATGTCACCCAAAAATGTACATCCCAGAACACTTACGTAAACCTTACTTTTTGAAAAGGGTAAGGTTTTGGTAACGTTAGGAAAATTCGTAATATATATATACGTAAATCATACGTTCACTCTTGAATTGTCTATGTTGTATTTAGGTCGTGTTTGGTTACGTCGCTACGATACGTTTCTTGAACGTAATTAAGACGTTATGTAATACGTGTTTCTTCTACTAATATAATACGTAGTGGTTTTAAGTTTCAATTACGTTTACTTACTTGGTTTACTTGGTCTTGTTAAGAGGCAAAGCCTCACAGTCGTGGTGGTCCACCGCTGCTGCCAGTCCTGGTGTCCCTGTCTAACAGGGCCACCTGGTCCGGTATGGTGTTGGAGGTCCTACACTTGGCAGTGTAACCCGGTACTGGAGGTTCATCCGGCACTGTCCGTAGTATTTTGTCCAGTCCATATTTAAAGATGTTGACAGAGCACCCTGTGATGTTTCTCACATTTTTGTTGAAGATTTTGGGCCCTTCGTGAGCCAGACTGGCAGCCAGTAAGGTCTTGCATCTCCCCGGGGCCTTTGAAGGGAGGGTTCTTCTACTGCACTTGCGTCCAGTCCGCCCATTTAAGTGTGCCTGAAGTGCCGAGGACGTCGTATTTATAGAATCATGATGTAACGTGATATTAGAGGATTCAAAACGTTATATATACATAATGAGTACGTGGATACATATGTTAAAGATACGTGAGTATAGCATTAATATGACATAAACCGTTATCCACGTGAATTCCAATCGGCGTTATGATGAAAATCAGGTGACTTGTATCAGGTAGATCTGTAGACACGAAATAACGTACAAACTACGTAGAACATTCACGTGACAAAATTACCTTTTTAGCACGTTTATAGCACCTTTAATTTATTTATTTTACGATTTTGTGACGGAAATACATATGGTTTACATTTAAAATACGGTTGCTTGGATGAAGAAATTTTATTTGAAGTAAATAGTAAATTTCAGGAAGGGCCCCAAGGTTATTATGCATGTACTGTTTCTTATTATAGTCTATGTAAAAACGTTTTCTATTAGGTTCATATTAGAGAAAAGGTTAATTAATACGGTATACTATTATAAGTTCTAGTAAATCATATTGTATTATTTGTTATGCTTATTATATATATCAAATGTAATGATTTCAAACTTTTAAACCGTAAACTTAAATATATTCAAAAAATATGATCAAAAAAAAAATCACATACATGATATTATGGGATATTGGGACTACTTAGATTTGTATTTTTGTAGGGTTTANTGTAAGTAATACAAGTACCTATGGAAGGGGTGTGGCATGGAGTTCCAAATGGATGTGAAAAAGCAAAGTGTGAAAAGATCACCAGTAAATCAGTGGGTTGTCGACTTGGAAGTGTTGCAAGGATGGGGCAAGCAGTAGATGTATTGAGGGATGTGGAAGAGTGTACTGTCCCAAGCATTATGTATGGTATGGAGTGATTGCATGGAATGAGAGTGAAATAGAGAAATGGAAGTGGGACAAAATAGAGTAGAAAGAATGGCATTAAATGCACCCAGGAAATACAGCGACTGAAGGTTTGAGGGGTGACATGGGAGGGAGCACGTTTAGAGAAGACATACGAACGACACTTAGGTATAAAGTCAGACTGGAACAAATGGGGGACACAAGATTGGCACGAAAGTTTACTTGTGGATGAATGCAGCAGTAAATGGGGAAAGCGATGCCAAAATTGGTAGATAAAAGTGGATTGCGATTTTGGTGGTGTACCAACTGATAGATGGAAGACCGAATGTTTTGAATGGAAGATGATGAATGGTGAGGGAAAGGCCTTAAATGGGATGTAAGAAAGTGAAAACTGAGATCGATAGAGTATGGAATATGTGGGGCTGATAAGTGGAAGAATGAGATGGAGAAAAAGAAAACACTAGAATGGTATATAAGGGAAAGAGCCAACCACGTATGAAATTGTGTTTTATGGAACCCGGGGTGGCGACCTCTCTTCCAAGCGGACCCCAGTGTATGTATGTGATGCAGGAACTTTTAATGGTCTGAGTCCCGCAGCAAAGTGTGCCACATGTGTGTCATCATTGTCAGGGGTTGAGGATGAAACAGTGGAACATGTGATACTAAATGTGAAAAAGTATAACGGGGAAGAATGGAATGATGCTGTGGTTTTGACTGAAAGGGGTTTGTGACATGAATGAGGTGGTTGGAAGGACAGGAAAAAGAATGGTGTTATTGCTGCTGGGCATGTGGCGCCGTTAATCAAAAAATTTTAACTTCCTTACCTTTAAATCCGTTATCCAAAAATTAACTTCGATAACCTTTTAATCAGTTAATTCTTTAAAAATGTAACGGAAGTTATCGATAAACCGTTAACGTAAATTTTTATTCTAGAAAAAAAGAAAAAAAAATCAGTTCTTGCTCTAAAACCACCTAAAAACACCTTTGAAAAGTGCCAAAACTGTAAAATCAGCATTTATGGGGTTTTTTAAGGGCTTTAGAACCCAAAAAACTATAGTTTTTTTTTGCTTTAGAGTTAAAACAAAGGCAGATTTTATAGTTTTAAATTTAAAAAAAAACTAAAATAGGCAGATTTCATAGTTTTGGCCCTGTTTTAGGTTTTTAAAGGCTTTTAGAGCCAGAAAAGGGTGAAAAAACCTTAAATGAAACACAATATTAGTATTAAACAAAATAAAATTATTGATAAAGTGGCCGAAATAATCAATACATCTGTATTGAAAATCTGTAAATAATAGAAACTTTTAAACGTTTACCGGTTTTATGAAATTTTTGGTTAGCGGGCTTGAGTTAACGGGAATTAAGTACGAAGTTATTATCCGATAAGATTTCCAAAAATTAAAATTAAAGTTTAAATCGTTTAACGAAAATGTTTAAATTTGTTAATTACGTCAACGATTAACGGTTCCGGTTTCCACCTTTGCTGCTGGGACTATTGGGGAGACAAAGGACGGAAAGATTGAGGCAGTGAAAGAGTTTTTTGGGAAAGAAATTGGTGTATGGAAAATAGACAATAGAACTGCATGCTTGTATGTAGTTTTTTGTTTTTGTTTCTGTTTCCCTTTTTTGTGTTTTTCTTTACAGGAGCAGCCGATTAAAGGCCCCTATGGAAAAGAGGCCACCTGTAACATCAAGATCTTCTCCTCTCTCTCTCTCTCCTCTTTTTTTTTTTTCTTTCTTGGTACAATGCTCGGTCATCTGTCAGCAAAGTTATACGTGGGAATGTGTTTTTTGTAAGTTTCAAATAAAAAAGAAGGGGTAGCGTCCCCTAATCTCCTTGTAAAAAGTGGAGGATGTGACGAAGAGAAGAGGGGAGAAAAGAGAGAGAGAGAGAGAGAGGGGGAGGAGAGAGAGAGAGAGAGGAGAGGAGAGAGGAGAGAGAGAGAGAGAGAGAGAATGGACTGTTGGCTAATGCGTTATAACTTATCAAGCATACAGGTCATAAAAAAATTACACTTAACTTGCCGTGCAACAATAAGCTCCCCATAATTAGAAAAAATGAAGATATCAATGGGGACATATCTTTAATTCGGGATATTTTTTGGGTAGATGCAATATGAACTTTTTTCCTTTAAAGATTAGTGTGTGGCGTGTGCATCCTATCACAGGTATATTCTCACAGCAGAACAGCCCTTCCTCGACATCAATAATCAAGCAGAACTATACATCATATTCCAACGTATTACATCTGCATTCCATCCATTCCATCCAATCGAGGCGTAGCTAACGAGACTGACGCAAGCCCTGAAGCGGGAGGAAGGAAAGGAACCAGGGGCGTATATCATTAATATAAGATAAGAAAATAAGGAAGCTACAAGAGGTCGCGAGACCTACACGTGTATAGTTTTCCTGTTACTTAACACTACCCCATCCACCTTTCATCCCTATCCATAAGCTGTCTATCCTCCTTTTAAAAATCCCTTTTGACTCCGCATTAACTACCCCATAACAGGAGGTGTGGGGAGGTCTAGGGAGGGGGAGTCCTATACAAGAATATGGCTCCCAAGACCTACCCGGAACCCGACGGGAAACCCCCTACTGATTCCCGAGGGTTTTGCAACACTTCATTTCATCGATGCGCTGGACATCCTGCAAATAAGAATATAGTGAAGCAGGGCCAGCCCGCAACAGCAAGAAGCTCGGCCAGTGTAACAAAGCTCGAGTTCTTTGTGAATTGCTTGTTAAATTTCAGGGCGAACTGGACTGTGGGTTCCGCACGGAGAGGGTTTTGGGGCAGGGACGCGAACCAATGTGTTTTGGTTCTCCGAGACAAGAATTGGTGAGTCTAATAAGGGAAAGTAGTGTTCGCTGAGGCCTGTATTGCACTGTAGAGCGTCAACCAAGCTGCACGAGGAAAATGGACTTAATGCAGCATTGGAGGTTGTGTGTTGGGGAATTTAGTAGAGGAGTTCTTTCCCCAAAATTTAGGGAATGAGGGGAATCAAGAGAAAAGTTATTTATAAAACATATGCGAATTTTGGTGAAGAAGCCGTAAGAAGCCGCTTCTTGCAGCTTTGCGTTTCTGTTATGGCGGGACACTTTAAGAAGCCGGCTCTTACGGTTTTGGCCCAGCTGTCAAGCCGTAAGAAGCCATAAGAAGCGAGACCCCAGGGCTCGCTTACCACGGATTCTTCCCGCTTGTTGCCGTGACGCCCGAGATAACAACAAATATGGCGGGAGGGCAAGATTCTGACACAGGGGAGTATCGTCGTAGAAATACTGTAATTACAGATAACAGACCAAGTAAACCATGTTTGTACATTCAGAAGCTGCATTTTATTTAAGACCACGACAAGAATATACAAGGTTAATGACACGACAGGACAACTTTAAAACTGGTGAAAAATGATCATGTCTTATCAGGCTGACGATAGGCCTACTGCGACGTAGTATTTTTTTGCTAAATTTCGCTGATAATATGGCACAAATTAGCCTGATTTGTACATTTATACACGGGCTTAACTTTCGGACCACACTAATAGAGAAAAAATGGAATGACATGGTGTTTAGGAGAACGTCGATCGTCTGGTGAAATAACTTTCTCTAGTCTTTAACCAAAACCCCAACGTTGTTTTTCTAATTTTACTAATTATTCAATAAAAACCCAGACCGGAAACTTTTTTCGCTGATTCATTTGCTCCAATTTTGTTCTTAGAGATCTCTCACACTTGTTGAAAAACGTGAAAATGTTGAACTCTCGCCGACGGAGACGAGAGTACCATAAACCTTCACCATCATCCGAATTCCACCACAAACATTGCAAGACATCTTAAGTATGCATTCATTACTGTTGACGGACATGAACAATATTAATGTGTAGGTAGAGTTGCTGATAGGTATTGGGAAATGACTAGCATTGCTTTTGAGGGAAATCTTAAGAACAAGGGCTCCACGGTAAGCTGACCCAATGTTTGGCTCTATGTGTTATACTTACTGTCCTTACACATCTGTTTAGATTTTAATGAGTGCCGATCCTTACTTTGCCTACATGGCCGATTTTAAAATTTCAGGTTCTTGAAAAAAACTAAGTCCAGTAGGGTTAGTTAGGTCGGTCAGGTTAGGTTGGGTTTTAGTGCACAGCCCGATGGGCTCGAGGGGGGGTGCTAGGTTAGGTCTGTAGAGTTTTTGTCATCTTTAGAAAAAAGGCTCAACCTCCTATCTTCTTCTTCTTCTTCTTATAGACAACAAGCTTGGGGACATGGTGGAAACCGGGGTTTTTGGTGGGGGAGCACACATATAAGGAAATATGGCCCTGATAAAGTCTATGAACTATGGAAATTTCCCTAGTTTATGGATTTTTTGGGGGGGCCCATATTCCCTTATGTGTGTGCTCCCCCACCCAAAAACCCCAGTTTCCACCATGTCCCCAAGCTTGTTGGCTTAAGAAGAAGATGGGGGGTGGAGCCCTTGTTTCTTAAGATTTACCATATTATATATATATATGCTTTATTTCTGTATATTTTGTTAAATTAGTATGTTTATGAAAAAAGGATTAAATGGGCTTTTTTTTTGGTGTACCTGATTTTTATATTGCTATAATTAAGGGTGTAAATGATGTACTCTCGCTTTGCCCGAACAAATTGGGGGAAAGGATGCGAGGTTATAATTATCCGAGTAAATCCGAACTTTTTGCATATAACAAATTGTGGTCGTTATATGAGGTGAAAGTTCCCTATTTCCGACTAATTCCTGTATCGTGAACTTTGTCCGTTACATCTGACGAAAGTTCGTATACTTACATACATGCAGCCATCACAAATACTACACAATACAGGAAATTAAAAACAATCAGAACCGTACACGCATATACTGAACTTATTCGTAAAAGCACGCATATACCGGACTGGCAGAAAAAATGTTGAAGCCGATATTTGTTATATAAGGTCCGTAAAAGCGAGGGTTGTGTGTATACCTAAACTTTGAAAAGTACTACAGGGCATCATTGTATTACCTAATACGTTCGGTTTGGTGACATTAAGTAGGATTAGGTTATGGGTCAAGAGTGTTTCTGCATATAGGAAATAAAAAATTATGAAACTAGTTATGAAATTGTATTTTTTGAATATGAATGTTAATCGTATTTACTGCTACTTTTGGGTTTCAATTATCTGACCAAACAGTATTACACTGGCCCTTTGTGCATTAAAATCTGAGGTTTAATACTTTTTATTTTAGTGTATAGTTGGATTATTTGCTTCTGTATTAATTTTTTACTTGTCCTTATAAACTTCTATAAAGGTTTCACATCAACAACATACTTTTATATTATTTGCATTTCCTTGTATATTTACCCTGTTTATCTATAAAGGTTGCAAATATCGGTAAAATTTAGGATGAAACTATGAACATGACTATTGGGCTGTATGGGAAAAAACCTCATAATGCTGTCTGTCTCTATTTCCTTTCATGGCAAGGGTTTAATCTGCAATAGTACACAGTCTATGTTTTTTAGGTATGTAAAGTGCCGGTTGCATGAACCCGTTATCCGACCGAAGATAAGGTAAAGACTCTGAGAGAAGGAGTGAGAGGGGGAGTAATAAATAAATAAATATCTTATTTCCATGAAACATGGTTTTACTATCAAACTTACATCACAGATGTTTCTATGCAATATATACTAAAAATGAAACTTCTTCTGAAAGTCACGCAAATAAAAAAAAACATAAAAAGAAAGTCAAAAGAAACATTAAAGGAAATTAATTATAAAATTAAACAAAAACTAAAAGTCACTTCAAATATCTTTAAATACTACTAACATATGCAACTGCTATTTGATATGGGGAAACAAATTATAGTTTCACTTAGGTCAATTAAAAGTAAATTTATAAGTCAAGACTTAAAAGTGTAGGCTAGAAATTCCATAATTAATGATGCATGAAGGCAAATTGTTCCATAGTTAAGGCCTTTGTACAGTGGGTGGGTCTGGCACCAGTCTGTTCTGGCTCTTGGCACATAAAGGTCTTTTAGCTGCCTTGTTGTACTTTGGGTGTATTTTTCCCCGACAAAGGAAAACTAGATACCACTCCGGATACAACCCATTGACAGCCTTATAAACAGCGAAACATTTTTCATAAATATGCAGTCTTTAATTGTTAACCACTTTAACTCTTTTTTTGATAGGAGTAACGTGATCCTTCTTTCTAGCTCCTCCAAAAGCTAGTTTAGCTGCATATTTTGCAGTTTTAAAACGTTAAAAAATAAAGTTTGAGAAAAGTATTGTTGATCCCATATACCCCTACAGTAATTCCTTAAGCTGAAGAGAGAAAAGAGAGAGAGATTATTTAATGCCAAAAATTAGCCAAGAATGAAAAAAAGCCCCCTATCTTCCCAAACAAAAAATAAAACAGCCCACCACCAAGCGGAAAATCCCGGGCACTGGCGGGCAGATGATGCCAGTTAATGAAATCCCTCATTATACCTGACCCCTTTCCATCAGTGCAGGGAGTTTTAAAAAAAAAAATTCACTAATGTGGAACTCGACCCGCCAGCCCCATAAAGATGTCCTAGGTGCCCGCCTCTTTTTCCTTGCCCTATTTAATATCCTTGGTTTATGGAGCAAAAAACATTAATGTGAAGGATATTTGGTTTTTGATCCATTCACAATATCTCAGTCAGTTTATCGTAAATTATTAATGGGTTTCATTCGAAAGGTACACTTTCGTCATTGTGGTTGTTTTTGTTTACAGTTATCACTGTGAGCGCCGAGCGGGCGAGCCTCGAACACCACTGTCAGCCGTTCTGGCGAGGCACGAAAACGAGAGAGAAGCCGCAAGAAGCCGTAAGAAGCCGGCTTCTTACGGCTTCTCTCACCAAAATTCGCCTCATGTCTCCGATCGTCACTCCGTGCCTCAGTGTGCCCACAGAAACCGGAAAAACGAGACGTCCCAAACATGAGCTCCGCAAGCAATAAGGTGGGAGACGAGGCAGCCATCAACAGGCTACCACCGTCCAAAGAGGAATTGAGCTTTAAGACCTTCTTGTGGGATCCCCAAAACAAGTCTGTGCTGGGTCGCTCAGGAGCCTCGTGGGGTGAGCTTAGACATGTATTACGTAACCGTTTGCAAGATAGTTTGGCCATTGTCAAACCTCACTCAGTACTTTGCCCTAGAGCTTCTATACACTTTAAACTACCAGACGAGAATACAGTTGTTTGAACCTGGCCCATTGATATCTTACGGTGTGAATAACCAGGATTTTGTGGCGTCTCGAACTAAGTGGTTTGTCCTGAAAGGGTTTCCATCGTTCGTATATGAGAGAGAGAGAGAGAGAGAGAGAGACACCTGTTTGTCATGTACGGATGCTATTTTTGTCGTTTATCTCACCTTAATCAGTGGTGACAGGAAAGTGACGCAGGCGGGAAAACCTTTGGTAAGGAGAGATGGTTGGCGCTCTATAGCCGAATGCTCATCCCTGAAAGGAATATAAAGAGGTTATGTACCACCCGTACAGAAACTATGGCGAGCTTCACGAAAACTTTATTGTACTATGTATATTTTGCCACTGACTATTACTTCTATTACTACTATTTCTACTCAGGGCTTGAAAACTAAATAATTTCTCAAACGGTTCGTTCCGATCAGAAACAGTATTATTAACGTTTCGTTTTTCGTTCCTCCTCCAAACATAACGTTCCTGAACCGGTTAGAACGAAATGAAACCCTGTTAGAACGTTATTCTCAAACCATGAAATGAATATGCTATTAGCCCTAATAAATTATAATGCCTATACATGACTACATTTTTATAGATGGTAATAAAGCCATGCATTTCATGGTGCACAGTATCCAACAAAATCAAACCCTTAGATGTCGTAAGAACTATATTATTATACAACTTAAATAAGGCAACACATTTACATATACAATACAGGATGCGCAGTGTAGGAGTATGCAATCTCAGTCGTCGTATAGACATGAATCACTAATTATTTATTAATATTATATATGGTAAAACTATATTAATTCGTAATATCACCAGCCCACTAATTAAATAAACCTTAATCAATGAAGTCAATGACTACATTTTTACTCCAAGACCGAACATAGGCACTCACACCGAAATTCGGTCCACGCGCACCAAGCATAGGCCTATGCACACAGTTAAACATTTAAGCACATACTCACAATATATAATCCATTTTTCGAATACTGGATATTAAATCTAAGCATATTCTAAACCAATTGCAGTATAATAGTTTAACGATTGCACGATTGGAAGGGTGTAAAAAATAAGGGAACGTGATGTCATATCCCGAAGACATAAATTCCATAATTATATAAGTAAAAAAATATTTATTCTTCACAAAATTAAATTGAAATTAGTGCAGATGAATACTATTTAAGACAAAACCACCATCGTCAATTGCCAAGTGAACACAAATACTGTGACTTAAATAATGGTATCTAGGTAATGCAGATGCATTTACTTAAATCATTTGGCTACTGGAAGTGAAAATGGATTAGTGACCAAATATGGCATGGAACGAAAAAATACGTTATTAACCGTTTACAGGGATTTCAAAATAGAGTTTTTGCTCAGGAACAGTAATATGTAACGTTTTCGTTTCCGTTTTTGTCCGACGCATAATTTAGTTCGTTTTCGTTCGGTTTTCGTTTTCGTTTCGCTTAACACCGTTTCCAAGCCCTGTTTCTACTACCAGTGGCGCCTCGTGGGGGGGGGGGGGGGGGGGGGGGGGGGGTAAAAATAAAATGGAGGGACTGCAACTTACACACCAGTGGATACACAAATTTGCCCTATCTCAGGTATGAGTTGTAGTTGATGTTCACGGATTTCAGGCATATAGTATGGTGGTGGTAGAAAGGATGGTGGGGATGGTAGTTTGGTAGGATAGGGATGTTGAGGTGGTGATGAAAAAAACAATAGAATTACAGTATTACTTGACAATTAAGTGGTACCGCGTGATTTCGTCGTTTCATTTAATTGTCAGCGGGAAAAGTTGAGTTTTGCAAATACTTCACCGATTTTCCATTCGTCATAGGGTAAAATTAAAGAAAAACACGATTTAACCACACCGTCTACACGCACTGTAAACACGGAGAGGACCGGACTTGGCTGCCTCGGGCCGGATTCCGCAAACTTACCATCGATACCTGTTACGAGGTCGAACCGTTTACTAGCCCGCTACGAGATGATGGCAAAACCTGTATTTCGGCAAACGATATTGTAAGCACATAGTAAGCTAGAGGTTCATTGCAAGCTGGTAGCCACCAGAGGGTCCCTGGTGTCGAGCAACAGCTAATCATCTCCACGCTTAAAAAAGGGCGTGTTGGGCTTACACGTGCTTTCCTTTTCTTTCCTCCTTTCTTCTCTCTCTCTCTCCCTCTCTCTCTCAATCATTTCTCTCTCTCTCCTCTGCTCGCTCTCTCTCTCCCTCTCTCTCTCTCTCTCTCCTCTCTCTCACTTCTCTCTCTCTCCTTCCTTTCTTTCTTTTTCATCTACTTTTCTTCTCCTCTCCTCCTCCTCTTCCTTCTCCCTCCTCCACACTATGAAAATATTCACGATAATCTCACATACTGGCTATGATGTGTATATATTTATGCTACAATATATACACATCATACCATTATGTGATATTTCATCGGGTGGAAGGATGAAGAGGGAGAAGGAAGAGGAGTAGAGAGGGAGAAGACATAGTAGATGAAAAGAAAGAAAGGATCGAGAGAGATTAAAAACTTACTTCCTTCCTTTCTCATTCTCTCTCATCTCTCCTTCCCTTGTCCCTTCCCTCTCTCCTCTCATTCTCTCTCTCTCTCCTCTTCTCTCCATCTCTCTCTCTCTCTCTCTCTCTCTCCCCTCTCTCTCCCTCGTCCATCTCTCTCTCTCCTCCTCCACCTCCCCTCGCTCTCTCTCCTTTCTTCTCTGGAGAGGATTTGGGTGGCGGTAAAATCTTTTCCTTATTCACCTTTTCCCCTTACTCTTACTTTTCCTATATTGAGACCAGAATGTCCTCCTCTCTCCTCCTCCTCTCTTCTCTCCTCACCTCTCCCTCACTCTCTCTCCCTCTCTCTCTCTCCATCTCTCTCTCTCTCTCAACAACAACAACGGGGAAAGCCCTGCCTCAGGACATTACCATTACTGTCGCTCCCTAGGGCTTTTTGACACCGCGACGTTCCAACCTTGATTAATTCCATATTCACTGGTTTAATGGGTAATACACCATTTTCCTACCATGACAACTTGATCGTTTTCTCTAAATATGTCGCAGAACATCTCCGAAACTCAGAAAAGCTTTTCACTCGTCTCTCAGGACGCAGGCTTTGACACTTAAACTCTCCAATGCGCGTTCCTACGCAAAAAATCCTGACTTTTCTTTGGCCATCTTATTAACGCTTACATGGTATTCAAAGTCATGCAAAGTCAGCGTTGTCACTATTGTCCTCACTCACAGTCAATGTAGATCAAGTCCGTAAGTTTATAGGACATAGCCCTATTACCAGCAGATTTTATCAATAGGTTTGCTGGCCATTGCTTCTCCACTCACTTCACTCTTCAAGAATGATGTGCCCTTCCAATGTTTTGAAGGTCGGAAAACGCTTTTGCTGCTCTTAACACGCTCTGCACTTCTGCACCTGTCCTTGCATACCTGACTACACTAACCCTTCTTCTGACACTTTGATGCTGCTACTACTGGTCTCGGTGCTGTCACTCATGCAAGACCACGAGGGTATACAACCCCCATCGCGTAGTCTCCGTCTACTTAAACAAGGCGAGAAGAACTACGCGATGACAAGATCAAGCACTTGCTGTCATTTGATCCTTTAAAAAGTTTCGTTACCTCATTCATGGCTATCCTATCAAGGTCTATGTACCGATCGATATACAATTTACTTCACCTCTTCAGGCCAAGAACCAGTCAGACGCATGGCTCGATGGCTACTTTACATTTCAAGATTTCATGCCTGAGTTTTTGCGTACATTCAAGGAAAAGCTAACGTTGCTTGCTGATGCTCTTCTCGCAACTGTGCACGTACATGCCTGTTACACGAAAACATCCACACATTTGACACGCTTTCTCACGATGATCTCTACATTAGGGTCCTTACCGATCATAATACATACTTCACCTCCTTCAAGGCCAAGAACAGTCAGGACGCATGGCTCGAGGGCTACTTACAATTCAAGATGTTCAGCCTGAGTTTTGCGTACTTCAAGGAAAGCTACGTTGCTGCTGATGCTCTTTCTGCAACTGTGCACTTACATGCCCTGTTACCACGAAACATCCACTTTGACACGCTTCTCACGATGATCTCTTACACTGCTCAACGCAATAAGCCCACATGGTACAAAGGTCAACTATTCTATTGAATCAGGTTGGATGACTCCACATTCCTATAGGTTTCCTTCTCTTTCACATTACCTCTCCGGAACAGTTGCTTTACAAAGCAACACATTACAGAACAAATCATGAACCGTCTCGTCTCATCCGCCACTTGTCATTCCTCCAACTCATGTCCAGTCTGTCCTTAAACTCATTCATGACACACCAATGCTTCACATCCTTGCAGAGGAAAAGTCACTTGGGGGGGGCACAAGCTCGACCTTAAAACTTCTGCTCACCATGAGAAAGGATATCAATGACTATATTGACTTGTGTCATACTATGCAAGAACTAAAGGTGATATACATTCTCATGTTCCCATTCTCAGTTATCCTGTGCCTTCAGCACCATGGTAGTTCTTGGCATTGATTTGCTAAAGCTACCTTCACTGAACGTGGAAATCAATATTAATGGTTTTTGCTGTTGTTCATTTTTCACGTTTTTTCCATCTTGCTCCACTGCCCTATACAATCCGCACAAACAGTGGCACGTGCATTTCTTCATCACGTGATTTGTCCTTCCATTACTCCCAAGGTTCTGGTTGTCTATAACGGCACTGAGTTTTGTTTATCCAAGTTCCTTTATTCCTTGTGCCAACAACTCATATCAGGAAGTGTAATGTTCTTGCTTACCGCACCATGCTAACGTTTGGTAGAACGTTGTAACGCGAATAATCCTTCAACACTTTACGCTCCCCTTATTCTGACACTGACACCCTTGGGACACCTATACTCATCAGGTTATGGTTTCTCTCAATTCCACCACAACAGTCTGTCCTGCTTCAGACACCACATACTCTTATGTTTGCTCAGGACAAATGTTCTCCTTATGACTTTTGTCCCACTTAAAAAAAAAAAAGAAGCCTATATACAACTCTGATTACTTTGTCCAAGGTTCCACTTTCCAACAATACCCAACGATACAACAAGCCCCTTGCTCTCTCT
>JACEEZ010023134.1:60000-85000 GCA_016584305.1 Chionoecetes opilio
GCGTGCGACCCTGTTTTGGCGTTGCCAGCAAAAACAACCTATAAACGGCTGTGGCTGCTAAACCATGCAAGATACAGACTTGACACCCTTAGTACAAAATTGATGGCTCGTGATAAGACTTTGGGGGGATGTAAGATGTTTTGAGCTTTTATGACCCCGGTGGCGTGGCAAGCAAAAACAACCTAAAACTGCTTGTAAAAATGATTACCCGTTCCTCCGTCCCTCTGGCTGTGTAATGCTAAGAGGTTCAACATAACACAATATGGCCGCAGCCCCCCATTGTGGGTAGCAGGCCCCAGCATCTGCAGGTGCCATGGAATGGTGGCCCGGGGAGGGCACCCTTCTGCTAGTACAGTATATATATATTATATAAATATTGATAATATATATATATATATATAATATCATTATTATATATATATATATATATATATATAGATATATATATATATATATATATTAGTATTTATAATAATTACTTAAAGAATGTTGAACATATTTCCCTTATTTTTTTAATTACCTTGAATTATTAACAACCAAATATATAGTTCACATATGAAGTTGAAGACCAATTATCACTACCATTTCTAGATATCTTAGTTACACGAGGATAATTATTTTCTACCTCAGTCATAGCATCTCGCACCCCGAAGAGGTTGTCTTGGCAGCTAGGTTTAGAACTCGTGAATATTTTAAAACTGAGCATCGAGCTGCCATCTGGGTGGGCCGTCGGAACTCCCGGCAGCTAGATTGTCGGGTCTAGGGGTCGGGTCTGACAGTATTTTCCATTATTCATACAAACCAGCTAAATTAAGTGTTGTCATGGTCACCATAGCTTATTCAAAATTAAGATATACGAGTTTTAAATTATTCATGGCGTATAACGAGATTGTTGCAAAATAGAGCCTTCGCCCACAGTTGTCCTACAGCATTCTACAAATACTGTAAAGGAAATGTTCAAGACGGGTGTATTGGTAATATTACCTCCTGTATGCAAAAGAGAAGGTATATTTCCCATACCTCGCCTGAGCATTCCCCTCACAGTATTTAGTAGAATGTTGTAGGACACCTGTGGTCGAATGCTTCATTTTGCCAACAATCCTCGTTATAACGCCATTAATAATGTAAAACTCGTATATTTTCATTTTTGCATTAATGCCTATGTTGACCCATGACAACACTTAATTGTAGCTGGTTTGGTAGGGAATAATGGCAATAAGTCAAGCCCGAGACCCGACATTATGAAGCTGCCAGGAAGTTTTCCCGACGGCCACCAATGGCAGATCGAGCTCAGTGGTTTCTGGAGTATTCTAGTCGTATTTTTACAGGGCCTGAGCTACATTCGTCATCTCCCTATCGCCAATGCTGCATTAACTTTTATCCTTAGTGCTTAGTGCTGGCCGAAACCATCACCCCGGGAAAGCGGGTCCACACACCCTCGGCTAACACCCGGTACTCATTCACTGCTGGGCGGAAGGGCTTGTTTTTTAAGGAGTCCGGCCATCCTTTTCTGCCGGGGTTCGAACCCGGGGAATTCTCGTTTGTGAGTCAAGCGTCCTAACCACTACACTACTTAATACCTTAAAATATGCAAAACACTGCTGTCAGATGCCTAGGGATCAACCCTGTTTACGCCGACATTTGCTGCGCTTGACTGGCAACACAACATCCTAATTCAACTACGCTAGTAGTGTGGTGTGTGTGTGTGTGTATTTATGCAATGTTTATTTTATATCACCCTCATGGCTTTTCTTTTTTGTTCTTTGTTCTTTACCTACCCGATATTTGTTTTTCAGTGTGCAATTGTTCTTTTAAAGGCAAGCGACAATCCCTTGTGTGCATTCATCCCGTGCATCAACGACAACACACACACACTTCACGCACACACTTACAAAATTAACCTTTAGCAATCCTGTTATTCGTTTACCTCTGATAACTGCAGTACATTAACATGAAATAATTTATTTATGTCTTCTCCTGTGTATGTGTGTAACACGCAAGGTCTTGATCATGTGTGTTGGTCACGCGATTGCCAGCTTTTACCGTCCTGGAAACACCCTAGAGCTCATAGAGAACGATCTATGGGTAAGATTTATATCTTATACACAACACTTATCCCAACTCCTTGCTCAAGGGGGAGAGGAACAACTTGTGCTGTCAGCGGAATCCACCCTGAACGGGCTTGAACTTACGACACGCTAAACAGCCGGCGGAGATGCTTCCAATCAGACCACACAGGCTGTATGCGCATGCGATTTTTGTTATCTCTCTCTCTCTCTCTCTTGTACATGTTCTGTTGGAGTTATTGCCATTTCTCGACAAACAAACGCTTTAGTTTCCTCAGAAGGTCGCAGAATTGTTGTGTATCGATTGAGTCTATGGTTGCAGTGTATAGTTGGTGGAGATTTTAGCAGAAATTGTGTGGTTGGTGTACTGAGATCAGAGTCTGTTCACGTGAAGGTTTCCAGTAGAGGTTGTGTAACGCAGCGGCCGATTGTATGTTGCCTTTGACGGCCCGGGCTTAGGCTCCACTTGCAAGCTTGTACAAAGTGCAAGTGAATGGGGTTGCAATAGGAGGTTGGAAGTGGCAGTAATACTACGAGTTGTTTGTGTAAATCAATCCGGCATTTGGTTATGTCCTATCTTTTACATGAGTATTCCTCACCTTTGTTTTATAATGACATTGATTTTTCAGTTTTCCCTGCATCCCGACACATTGTTATATTTGTACTAGACTTTTATGTATTCATTTACTTCTTATCATTACTGTTGTTATCATCCCTGAGTACTATTACTAAAACTGAAATGTTTCATTATAGAGGTGGTCCGTGTCAGAAGCTTTACATTTTTGTAATCTTTTTTATTTAACATTTCGAAAATTTTACGCTCGTTGAAATGACAAGCCTCAAAATCCTGGTCATCATTCTGAGCTTTCCTCCAGGCTGCTTCCCTCACCAGAACCCTCGCAATATCTCCTCCTCAGGTTGCCTCCTGCCCTATACTCTCTCGTCTCTCCTCCTCCTCCTCCTATTGTTTCACCCAAATTGTCATCATTCTCTCCTCATCACAAGTTGTCGCAATTCCCCTTCTCTGTTGAACCACCGTCCGCGCGCGCACGTCTCAAACACCTTAAAGAAAAAAACTTGTATTACTCTTAGGTATACCCTAATTTTTTCTAGATTTCACCTCTATACGTTTGTTCGTATCTTTATATTGTTCAGTTTTTGTTATAATTGTTGTACAGTATTCTTGTTTTCTTGGATTTTCTCGCACCAGCTTTTTATACAACTGGTAACTATTAACCTTTCGTTTTCTTTTGTTCGTTTGAGATTAGTTATTTTCCCTTGTTTTCCGTGCATCTGAAATGGATTAATCTTTTAGTATTAATAATTCCTCCCCTAAGTCCTTCATTTTCTCTGCCGTCATTTATATTTGCAATCATAGCGCATCTTTGGTTTATTAGGTTACTATTTTTCCTCCTTAACCTCTTCCTCCAAATATCATCTTCCTTGTGACCACAGATCCTCACTGATCATCACATCGGCACAAAGCAGCATTCCTTGCCATCACAACCCCTTCATCGCCGCCTCACCCCCAGCACCTATTACAGGAACTACCACGTGTAGGCCTCGCGGCCTCTTGTAGCTTCCTTATTTTCTTATGTTCTTATGTTCACCTTATCAGCCTGTTTTCTTTTCCCTCAGCTGCCGTCAAGCCCTCCCCAGCGAGGAACCACTCCTCAGGGGAGCTAAGCCTCATGCCCATCATCTCCGTGGCGGCGGGCGTGGGGGCGGTCTCCTGTTCGTGCTTATCGTGGTCGGTGCTACTATAGAGTGCGGTCTATATCGGGGTCTGCAGTTTACGGTACCATAATGTGCGGTCTACCAGGATCCCACCTGATCTGACCTGATCTGACTAGCGCATAGCTGTAATGTGCAGTTTGACAAGATCACACCTGACCTGACCTGAGTACTGGGACCCTACTCAACCTTGTAAAATGGGGATCAACAATTAAAGTAATGTCTCAGTATCCTCCTAAGATTCAGGCCGAGAACATCAGTCTGACGCACTTAACCCTCTATACAATGTTGTTGAAAGAATTCTACAGAAGTGTGTTCGTGATATAAGGAGCAGCAGTTACGTTTATACGTGAAAATAATCTTCTGGACGCACCACAAGAAACAGAGACTTGTCATCGATGTGGCAGTGTTACGCAGGAAAAAATTAAACATAAATTTGTTTGTCTATTTTGTTTTTCTGTAATACTCTACTCAGGCAGTGATTCCCAACCGGGGTTCCGCGGAACCCTGGGGTCCCGCCGACCATCACCAGAGGTTCCGCGAGAAACCGTAGAATAATTATGTGCTATTACAAAATGATAGTTATCTTAATTCATAGTTCATAATTCCTACTCAACAACACGTCACAAACACTTTCCAGACACCAACATACTCGTACGTGTCAATCAGTACAATGTAATATAGTAATGAGAGCAAATAATATGTATAGAATTAAGAAAAAAATTGTGTTATTGCCGGTGTGGGATACGCCCTTCATTCCTACTCCGCAAGTTTGGCGACACAGGGGTTGGGTAGGAGAGTGACGCAACCCCGTACGAGTAACATACGTGTCGCGAGCCCCAGCCCAGCCGTTCACACTTCAGTCAGTTTTGAGCAGCGCAACCGAGTGAAACGTTGTGTTAATTAATCTCACCAGTTAATATTAGTTTGATACGGATTTGAAAGACTGAAGCATGTTCAAATATTTGAAAAGAAAGCAAGTCAGTGGAGAGGAGGACAGTGACGAAGAATCACAAATACCACAGCCAAGTACGAGTAAAGGAAAAGTGAGTGTTGTTAAAAAAAATCGCCTTTACAATGACAGTTATCTGGCCATTGGCTTTACATGGACTGGAGAAGAAAACTGTCCACTTCCTTTGTGCATTGTTTGTGGGAAAAAGCTCGCTACCACAGCTATGGCCCCAGCCAAGTTAAATAGACACTTAACTACTAATCACAGCCACTTGTCAAATAAAACCGTGGATTATTTTCGAAGACTCTTGGATTCACAGCAGAAACAAAGACAAGTTTTTGAAAAGAATGTAACCATCAGTGATAAGGCCCAAGAAGCAAGCTATTTAGTGGCTGAGCTAGTTGCCAAGAAAATGAAAAGTCACACTATTGCAGACAGCCTAATAATGCCTGCTTGCAAAATAATTGTGAGAACAATGCTAGGTGAAGAAACTGATAGTGAATTAAGCAAGGTTCCTGTTTCTGATAATACAATTAGTAGGCGTGTGAATGACCTGTCCAACAATATTTCTGGTATTTTGTCTTAAATACTGCAAAATAACAACTTTGCTCTCCAAGTAGATGAGACAACTGATATAACTGGTAAAGCTCAGCTGCTGGCATTTGTACGATTTGAAAATGAAGGTGAAATAATGGAAAATTATTTTTGCTGTAAAGAACTGCCAGAAACTACCAAAGGCCACGACATTTTCAACATCTTGTCTTCTTACCAGGAATCTTGTGGTTTGTCATGGAACCGATGCGTTGGAATCTGCACTGATGGTGCTCCCTCAATGATTGGCTCAGTACAAGGCTTTGTATCACGCGTGAAAGAAAAAACCCTGAAGTCATAACAACTCACTGCTTTTTCCACCGAGAAGTTCTGGTTTCAAAAACTATTGGGGATGATTTAAAACAAGTCCTTGATATAACTGTGAACATGGTCAACTTTCTAAAGCAGCGCCCTCTGAAGTCTCGCATATTTGCAAGGTTGTGTGAAAACATGCAAAAAGATCACGTGACGCTTCTCCAGCACACAGAGGCTCGATGGCTTTCGAGAGGTAAAGTTTTGACAAGGGTATTCGAGCTGCGACAGGAACTGCTGCTTTTCTTCAAAGAGAATAATAAATCCAGTTTCTGTGAATGTCTTGAATCTACAAACTGGCAAATGAATCTAGCATATTTAGCAGATATTTATCAGCATTTAAATAACTTGAACACTAGCATGCAGGGTGCGAAGGAAAACATTTTGACTTCCACAGACAAACTTCTTGCATTTAAGAATAAACTTGTTGTTTGGAAAAAGCACCTTTCGAGAGGAAACGACGAAATGTTTCCACTCCTACTTCAAGTTCAAACTCAAACTGAATATGAATATGTCATTCCATTAATTACAAGTCATTTGGGATCACTGTCAGAAAAACTTCATAAGTACTTCCCCTCCTTATCATCAGATACGTATGACTGGGTGAGAAACCCCTTCACTGAGTTCTCACCAAGTACAAAAAACCTACTTAGTCTGCAAGAAGAGGAAGAACTGAGTGAACTACAGTGCGATCGAACCTTGAAAAAGAAATATAATGAAGTATCACTTGACAAGTTTTGGATTTCAGCAAAGCAAGAGTACCCTGTCATCTCAGTTAAAGCATTGGATGTTTTACTCCAGTTTTCAACTTCTTACCTCTGTAAACAAGATTTCTCATGCCTGACCGTCGTTAAAAGCAAATCAAGAAATCGTCTTCTGTCTGTCGAGGAAGAACTGCGTGTGTCAAAAATTCGGCCAAGAATTTCACAGATACGCAAAGAGAAACAAGCCCAAGTGTCACACTGAAGGTAAGTCATAACATTATTGACTTATTAGTGTGAACTCTCATGACATGTGATGTAATTGTAGATTTCATATGAATTATATTGCTCAAGAACTTTTCTTAAATTGTAATATATATATATATATATATATATATATATATATATTATATTATATATATATATATATATATATATATATATATATATTATATATATATATATATATATATATTTTATATATATATATATAATATATATATATATATATTGTATACTTATATAGAGGTTCCTTGGAATATGAAAAATGATTACAGGGGTTCCTCCAAGGTGTAAAGGTTGGGAATCACTGATTTAGTCTACTGTATAATAGACAATATCATATTGCAATAGTAAGTTGCTGCCTGAAGTGTAAGACTGTAGAGGGTAAGTAGAGAGTAAGAAATGTCGACCGCACGCTATAGTGTAAAATGTCCCTGTAGACCGCACGCTATACTAGTGCAAATGTCCCGGTAAACCGTACGCTATAGTGGCACCTCGTGGTCTGTGTCGTGGTGAGGGTGCGTCTGGGAAGGCGGGAAAGAGCGCAGTGGGCGCGTGAGGAAGTACGAGAGCATGCTGGCGTCCATGAGGAGTCTACGAGCGCCCCTCTCCACCCCAAGGCACCACCCACTTATGTGCATGACGCTCTTCCGCCGCCTCCTGTCTTGTTCAGGGACGGAGACGAAAGGAACCATAATGTCATTCTGCATGGCGGAGGAGACAGACAGACAGAATAAATTACATGTCTTTGCCACCTCCCCGCCATACTATAAATATGACTCACATTGCAGCGTCGTAGCTAGAAAAACATTCATAACACTAGTACACTCCTATCGGAAACTGCAGATGTATTCCTCTTATTCCCTGAAGAAAAAAATATATATCCTCCTCTTCCTCCCTCAAGACGCGACCAGCCCTGGCGATGTACTGCAGGACTCAAAACTCCGTGGAACATCACTTCGACCACACCGTTATGATACTTAACAAAGAGGTGAGAGAGAGAGGGGGAGAGAGATAAATGTATGTATATAGAGAAATGGGACAAGTATATGATGGATGATATAAAGATTTAAGGGAATGGAAGAGAGAATGAGGGAAGGGCAAGGAAATTCTAAGTAAAACAGAAGATGGGAAGGGGAGAAGTACAGTGATGATATCCTTTAAAATGCAGATAAAGGGTGATAGGAGTACTTATATCATCATTATGTTGTGTACTATGTAGTGACTAACCATGGGGTAGATGAAGTATGTTTTGTGGAAAGTGGTAGTAATAGTACTGGAAGTGGTTGCAGTAGCTAGTTGTTGTAATGGTAGCAGTAGTGGGTATTTAGTCAGACACCACCTCAGAATGAAAACAAATAAGACATAAGTGGCTTTATTAAAGGAAAAATACAAATCTAGACAAGTCAGAAAATCACTAGGCGAGTCTGGTTGTGAATGGATGGAACTGCTGCTGTAGTGGTATGTTCTAGGTCGCGTGGCCTGTAGCAGACGGTTTCTGGCTCATACCATCGCCCTGGGTCGACTTCGGACTGAGAGGTAATATGGGCAAGGGCGGGACAGCAGCCTCCTCCTGAGTTTATGGATGAAGACCTGTGTTGAGCGGAGAGTATCATGGCGGCGAATGTCTCAAGGATCCTCACGGCTGGGTACACGTTGAGGCTCTCAGGGTGAGGCATCACATCCCGTGCTGCAATCAATGCTGGATGGCCACCTTTTCTGGTGAAGATGATAGAGGAAGGCCAGATGGAAGAGGCGTGTTGGACTCACAAGGGATGAAAAGTGTAGAGTTTTCTATAAAGCGAGATGTGTAAGGTAATTGTGGCTCAGGTCATCTCGTCAGTATAGACAAGAGTGCGCGACGCTAATGTATTTTCCGTTCAGCGCTCCAACCAGGTGACATCTCGATCTCATCCCTGCGCCTTCCTTTGAGAACACATGAAAACATGTTTGAAATATTTATACTAAGTTTTAGAAAACTAGAACTGTCCTTAAAACAAATGTCTGGCAAGCATTGGTGTTTTCTTAAGTGCAAAATTGGCCCATTTTTTACCAGCTCATCTGGATCTTGGTCGGAAAGACATGCTCCATGGTTAATTGGGTCATCCTAAGTCACCATATCGCACAATAAATAGCTGCAAGATAATGTGCAACAAGGTAATACTAGTATGCAGTGACGAAGCAATACTGAAAATTTTACTGATCGAGCACTCAGCTTGGCCACAAGAGTGTAAGTCATTTGGCTTGTTTAGATTTGCTTCACGCACGAAGTCTTATTGATTGAGGGAACACAGTGATGTATCACTAAGAAATTATATAATTATTCACGAGGCAGCCAAACTGTATACATAGTTGAGTAGAGTAGAGTAGAGGTTACAGCTCTGCTTGTAACAAATTTTGCATTGTGGGTGTAAAGTGGTTGAGGAAATAACAGATGCTGAATGAAAATATAAATAAATTTCGTATTAAGACATAAACTGATTATGTATGTATGTAGTAATGTACTTACGTACATTTACATACTGTATTTTCCTAGATGCCACCTCACATAACCAAGAAAGAAATATTACACATATACACACCCATTAATTGCAGCAATTTTCATTCACCCTCTTCAAGGTCATAGTGTAACAATAAGCAGCCTCACTGAAAAGCTGTTTAAATCACATCAATGTACGTAACTAATGAAGGGTTTTTATTTACTCAACTATCCCAAACCTAGGCCATTGTTAGTTACTATTGCAACTTCCTTCTGAATTTTGAAATTTAATTGAACCTGAAACATTACAGGAAATACATATACTAATATTTAGGCTAGTTTGCCAGAAGGAACAATATGGCAAAGTTTTGAGTTATCCAAATAAAACCACAACATTACCTATGATGATTAGTATATATACGTACATAGTTATGCATTGGATAACATACACAGGTGATCTAATGCCTGTATCAACTGTTTTTATCTGTTATTATCAACTGTTAATATCTATATATGGTATGTGTACATCATATCACAGATAAGGCACTTTATATTTATGGTTTGCGTTCCATTAGAACGAAGACCAGTAGAGGACTCTGTCACGCAGGACTGGAACTCTCCTGGGGAGAGACAAGGAGAAGCATGTCAGGAGTCTCGCTGAGGATGTCGAGGCCCATTTGAACACAAATGACCACATACCGAACCCTGAAGAAACTCCGCTCCTAGTCTCCATCTCGGGCAAGTGCTATCCGAGCAGCAGATGGGCGCCTCGTGTTGGACATGGATGGGGATATGGCTCGTTGGGCTGAGTACTTTGGGCAGTTGTTCACGGTGGACCATCTAATTACGCAGTTTCACACAACTTGATTACGAGTAGTGGATGCCATTCCCATTGATTAAACTGTACCCTCTCTTGACGAAGTCAGAGAGGCTGTAACAAAGTTGAGGGGTGGAAAGGCAGCTGGTGTCTGTAATATCAGTGTGGAGCTCCTCAAAGGTGGGGGTGAGGCCATGATTCGCGGGCTGCATGCTGCCTTGACTGCCGTGTGGCAATCAGGTACCATTCCTCATGACTGGAAAAGAGGACTAGTCGTCCTTATCTGGAAAGGGACCGTCAGTAGTGCAACAATTACCTCGACATTACACTGCTCAGCGTGCCAGGCAAGGTGCTTGACCATCTATTGCTGACACTGATCCACAGTCACCTGCTGAAGCATCAGTGACTTCAGTAGTCTGGGTTCACGCCTGGAAACTCACGACGTGGGTTTCGACAATTGATGCTTGCAGCCTATGTTGATCTCAAGAAGGAGTTTGATTCAGTTCATCTTGGTAACTATGGGGTCTTCTGCGGCTTCGCGGGATCCCTGCAAGGACTGTTGGTCTGCTAACTGCCCTGTACTCTAGGACTGAGAGTGCTGTAGTGTGTGGGGGAAGTTTTCCTGTGAATACAGGAGTGAGGTAAGGATGCGTCCTTTCCCCATCACTGTTCAACACTTGTATGGACTGGGTATTGGGCAAAGTTGTGGACCAAAGTGATTGTGGAGCATCCCTTGGCAATATCAAGATCACTGATCTCGTTATTGCCGATGATGCAGTAATCTTTGTCTAGTCGCTGGAGGTTTTGGTGATGGCTCTCGAGGCATTGCACGAGGAGGCAAAGCCTTTGGGACTTGAGATCTCCTTGCTCAAGACCAGGGTCCAGGTGTTTGGAGGCTTACTAGATGAAACTGTACAGTCTGTTCATGCGTGGGGCTAGCATATCTGCGATTGGACCGTGATACTGAATCGAGACCTATTACCTGCATAGTCCGTCAGCGCCAACTTCGGCTATATGGGCACGTTACCCTGAAACCAAACATTCCCACCGGGTTGTGACTGTAAGCGACAATCCGGCATTGAAGAGGCCAAAGGGGCGCCCTCAAGGCTCGTGGCTGGGTCAAGTTGATGTTTCTTGGCGTGAGTTGCTTGGTATGGGAAGAGTATGTGCATCTGGATTCGCGCGTGGTGACCCCCGGGAGTGGCGCCGTAGTGTGGACGAGGCGACGCGCACCCCGGCGCATGCCCCCAATGATTGATAGATTGCTTGTCCCATCAGGACACGAACTTGATTGACACCGAACGATCAGAACGTACTTGTAGCGAAAGGTGAGCTGGGAGTCCTCCGGTTTGCTGCTCACCCCAAGCACTGTCAAGATCCTGGGGACGTGATGTGATAATGGTTGGTTAATATAAGTTATCATGGCACACGCTAATTAATTTTGATTATATTATTATTTGATTGATTTCTTCGTTATTTTGTTGATCTTCAGTGTCACTCAGTATAGTAAGTGGGAACTACAACCCTTCTAACAGAGTACTCAGCAACGATCTCAGTAGTTCATGGTAGTTCAAGTTAGAGATGATATAAATGACAATGAAGAGCCAAAGACTACTCTATACTAGACTTGCTACTCATTTTGGGCTATTTCCAGTGGAGGCCAGTTTTGCGATTCCTGCCATTTTCGAACATCACTCCCTTTTCCCTTCCTATGGTTTATCAGTAAATATGATATACCGTTATCTTCGTAAATGTTTGTTCTATAATATTATCAAATAAAAAACAGTAAAATACACTAAAGAAATGCCATTATGAGAGAGTGAAGAAATATGCATGAACTTAATATTCACTTGAACTCATCGCCATTTCATATTATGCGAGAAAACATTTTAGATGAAACATATCAATAGAAGAGGATGCTCATTAGCTTTCCATTGCTATATTTCTTTTTCTGATAAATGAATCAGAACCATGCATAAATTAGCGTTAACTAAAAATATAACATCATCTATCGGGATAATTACCCGATTGATGATGTTATTTATTTAGTTAACGCTAATTTATGCATGGTTCTCATTCATTTATCAGAAAACGAAATATAGCAATGGAAAGCTAATAAAATTCCGCTTCTATTGATATGTTGCATGTAAAATGTCTACCCGTAAAATATTAAATGGCGATGAGTTTAAGTGAATATAAGTTCAAGCATATTTCTTTAGAGTCTCATAATGGAATTTCTTCAGTGTATTTTACAGTTTTTTATTTGATAATATTATAGAACAAACATTTACGAAGATAACAGTGTATCATTTATACTGATATGCCATAGTCTACTGTATTCATGGAACACTTTTTTACTTGCTGATCCGATTGATGATGTTATTTTTTTAGTTAACTCTAATTTATGCATGGTTTTCTTTCATTTATCAGAACACGAAATATAGCAATGGAAAGCTAATGAAAATCCGCTTCTATTGATATGTTTCATTTAAAATGTTTACCCGCAAAATCTTAAATGGTGAAGAGTTTAAGTATATATTGAGGTCATGCATATTTCTTCACTCTCATAATGGCATTTCTTTAGTGTATTTTACTGTTTTTTATTTTATAATATTATAGAACAAACATTAACGAAGATATCGGTATATCATATATACTGATAAACCTTAGGAAGGGAAATAGGGGTGATGTTCTAAAATGGCAGAAATCGCAAAACTGGCCTCCACTGGCCATGGGCGGGTTGGCGCGGGGCACGAGTAGCAAGTCCAGTATAGAGTAGTCTTTGGAAGAGCCTTTGCCATACCTAGGCATGTTTATATCTACTTTATTCACCTGTTTTGGATATTTCGAAGCATATCTAAGGCAGCTTTATCTCATGAGGAACCCGAGAAACTCACCGCCATGATAATCTCCGCTCAACACAGGTCTTCATCCATAAGCTCAGGAGGAAGCTGCTGTCCCGCCTTTGCCCATATTTCCTCGAAGTCCGAAGTCAACCCAGGACGATGGCGTGAGCCAGAGACAGTCTGCTACAGGCCACGTTAGCTAGAACAGACCACTACAGCAGCAGTTCCATCCATTCACAACCAGACTCGCCTAGTAATTTTCTGACTTGTTTAGATTTGTGTTTTTCCTTTGACTACATAGTACACAATGTGATGATATAGGTCCTTCTATTGACCCTTTATGTGCATTTAATTTTAAACGATTTCATCACTGAACTTCTCTTCCAATTGCATCTTTTACTTTAAATTGCCTTGCCCTTTTCTCATTCTCTCTTGCCTTAAATCTTTAAATCATCTTGCTTCATTTACATCATCATTCATCATATACTTATACCATTTATCTTCATACATCTCTTTCTCTCTCACCTCTGTGCTAAGTATCATAACGGTGTGGTCGAAGTGATGTTCCACGGAGTTTTGAGTTCAGCAGTACATCGCCAGGGCTGGTCGCGTCCTGAGGGAGGGAGGAAGAGGAGGATATTTCGGGTATTTTTCAGGGAATAAAGAATATACAGATGCAATTTCCGATAGGTGTGTACTAGTGTTATGAATGTTTTACCAGCTACGACGCTGCAATCTGAGTCATATTGACAGTGTGGCGCCGTGGCGTTGAGGTGAATAAGACATGTAATTTATTATGCTTGTCTTTCTCATACCTCCGCCATGCAGAATTACGTCAGGGTTTCTCTTGTCTCCGTCCCTGAACAACACAGGAGGCAGCGGAAGAGCGTCATGCAAAGAAGTGGGTGGCGGTGCCTTCGGATCGTGGGTCGTGGGCGGCGCCTTGGGGTGGAGAGGAGCGCTCGTGGACTCCTCATGGACGCCCGCATGCTCTCGTACTTCCTCACGCCCACACTGCGCTCTCGCCCGCCTTCCTAGACGCACCCTCACCACGACACAGACCACGATAATCACGAACAGGAGACCGCCGACCACGCCCGCCGCCACGGAGATGATGGGCATGATGCTTGACTCCCCTGAGGAGTGGTTCCTCGTTGGGGAGGGCTTGACGGCCGCTGAGGGTAAAGAAAACAGGCTGATAAGGTGCTGGAGGTGAGGTGGCGATGAAGGGATCGTGATGGCAAGGAATGCTACTTTGTACCGGTGTGATGATACATAAAAGTTTAGTACAAATATAACAATGTGACGGGATGCAAATATAACATAAAAAATGTGTCATTATAAAACTGAGGAATACACATGTTAAAAAAAAAAACTAACTTAATGAAGCATTGATTTCCGAAAATCAACTCATAGTATTACTGCCACTTCTAACCTCTCCGTTCACTTATGTACACGCTTGTAAGTGCAGCTTAAGCCCCGGGCCGTGAACGGCAACACACAATCGGCCGCCGCGTTACACAACCTCTCCTGGAAACCTTCACGTGAACAGACTCTGATCTCAGTGCACCATACAATTTGTGCTAAAATATCCACCTAATATACACTGAAACCATGCACACAGTTGATATACAACAATTCTGCGACTTTCTGAGGAACCTAAAGCGTTTGTTTGTCGAGAAATACCAGTAACTACAACAGAGCAAGACAGAGGGAGACAAAATACATTCGCATACCGCCTGAGTGGTTTGATTGAAAGCATCTCCGCCGGCTGTATAGCATGTCGTAAGCTCAAGACCGTTCAGGGTGGATTCCACTGTGAGCACATATTGTTCCTGTCCCTTTTGAACAAGGAGTTGGGTTAAGTGTGTGAGATCAAAATCTTACCCATAGATCAGTCTCTATTAGCTCTAAGCTGTTTCCAGGAAGGTAAAAGCTGGCGATCGCAAGCCCAGCACACGTGATCAAGACCGTGAGTGTTACCGTTGGTGTTACCGACCGTGTAATGTTTTACACACACACACACACACACACACACACAAAGAAAGCATAAATGAATTATTTCACGTTAATGTACTGCAGTTATCATAGGTAAACGCATAACAAGATAGCTAAATCTAAAGTGTGTGTGTGTGTGTGTGTGGGTGTGTGTGGGTGTGTGTGTGTGTGTGTGTGTGTTGTAAATTGATGGATGTACATGCTGGTCTGCACACAACAAGGGGTTATTTGCTGCATTTCAAAAGACCAAATACACACTGAAAAACGAATATATATATATATATATATATATAACATGAACAAATGTACAAAAAGAAAGTATGAGGTTGATAAAAAAAATAAACTATGCATGAAGCACGCACACAACACACACACACACACACACACATATACACACACGCACACGATAGCGTAGTGGATTAGAGCGCAAATGCTCCCAGTCAGCAGCAAATGTCGGCGTAAAAACAGGTGTTCGATCCCTGCATTTGACAAGCAGTGTTTTGCATATTTATGATACTCCGTAGTGTAGGGGTTAGCACGCTCGTTTCACAGCCGAGAAGTCCCGGGCTCGAACCCCGGGCGGAAAATAATGGCCGGTGTCCTTAAAAAAACTAAGCCCCTGTCCACCCAGCAATGAATGGGTACCTGGTGTTAGCCGGTGGTTTGTGACCCGCCTTCCGGGGTGATGGTTTCGGCTAACACTAAGCACCTAAAATGAATGTAAAATGTAGATATGGATATGGGGACATACGAGTGTAGCTCAGGCCCTGAAAATACAACTACATCACGGGTTCTTAACCGGGGGTGCGAGACCAACCTCTTGTTGGGTGCGAGATGCTGTGATGGGACAAGATAATTATATACTTGGGAACAGTGGCGTAGCTACTAGCTAGGTACTTTCAAATGGGGGGAGGTACAGCGGTGTATGGGGGGGGGGGGCACTAGGGCAAACGGAGCTCAGGGGCATTTTGATGCCACAGAGTATAATGCATATCGTCAGTCACAGGTCCAAACAGATTACGGCAGCCATGGCCAGTGGGGGGCACCTGGGTTGGGGTCCGATTTCTCATGACGGGCACGTGCCCCTCCGTAGCTACGCCAGTGGCTATAGCTGATCTGATGCTATATAACGTAGAAAAAAAACGAGGCAACAGCCCTTACTTTACAGGGAGGACTAGTCAAAACCCAGCCTTCAAATCACATTTCACTCTCACTCCATCCCTCCCCACTCACAGTAAGCCACCATAAAAATATATAGGGGTGGCCAAGGTTGGATACAGATCTTGTGTGGGGTGCCATGGCATAGCAATTAAAAAATATATTGTTGAGTTTTCGTTAGACCTCGGACTAAGTATGGGGTGGCCAACCCCTAGACCACCTCCCATTCCTCTCACTCTTCTTCCACTCCCTCTCTTTCTCTCTCTACTTAACTTCGCTGTTAGAAATATGAAGAAAAGCAACAAAATAAAAACGTAGTTTTGCAAAAATCTACCCTTCCCATCTCCCAGCTGCCTGCACACCGCCCTGCCAGCTCGCTGGCTCGCAATCGACTGACGCTCGCAATGGATTATTCAAGGAACTCAAACTGTTTCAAAATACTTAACCTTTCCCGTATTTCCTTCCCACGCACTTACCTGTTAAACTTTGACCAATAAGGGTTTTTTACCTGAAAACGTTATCTAAGTCCTAACTGTGAGTTTGTAATTGTGTTGGTATAGTTTTGTATTTTTTTTGGTCCCTTAGAGCTAGTGCACTAAGCTATAGATAGGAAAGATCGCCCCCCCAGGGCAAACCCTGGGTATACAGGCAACCAATACCGACATCTGGTTAGGTAACCGGGCTACACTAAGATCTGAAGAAAAGAAAACACTTCTGGCAACGCCGTGCTAACCCTGCTGAGGCCGGTGGTCCGTCCAGCCGGCCCGGAAGCTTATTTCTTCATTCTTTCTTTTTGCCTTCATTGAGTCAACACCTGCTGACGTCCCTGTACATGTGTTGTCTCTTTTCAGGCCATGGGTGAGCACCTCTGTTTTCGTGTTTACGTGGGTGTGTGTGAAGTTTTTACCCATTTATGCTTCGTATCCTTCTGTAGGGTTCACGGGCATGAGTGTAGATTATTCTTCCACCTGGTCTGGGCCCAGCTGTGTCTTCAAAATTTTTTTATTCGGCTGCTGTCTGTGTCTGTGGTGTTCGTTACGCCACAGAGGCGCGGCTTTCCCCTTTCTCCCCTGGGCCTTATTTCCCCCGCCAGGGCGTCCCTGGCCTGACGCCTGTACGGTTTCGTCATTCACCCAGCCACGCCCCCCACCCCACCCGGACCCTCCCAAGGGCTGGTGCGGGGGATTTGGTGGTCCCTGGTCTGCTACGTGTGAGTTGAGAGGGGCGGAGGGTTACGGTCGTTCACCCAGCCACGCCCCACCCCCCGCCCGGACCCTCCCAATGGCTGGTGCGGAGGCTTGGTGGTTCCTGATCTGCCACATGTGAGCTGAGATGAGCGGAGGTTACGTCGTTCCCCCCCCAGCCACGCCCCACCCCCCGCCCGGACCCTCCCAAGGGCTGGTGCGGGTTTTGGTGGTTCCTGGTTTTGCCACATTGAGCTGAGATGAGCGGATGGTTACGTCGTCACCCAGCCACGCCCCACTCCCCGCCCGGACCCTCCCAAATGGCTGGTGCGGGTTTGGTGGTTCCGGGTTCTGCCACATGTGAGCTGAGATCGGCAGATGGTTACGTCGTTCACCCAGCCACGCCCCACCCAGGGGCCGGTACGGTGTGTTGGTAGGTTCCCCTGGCCTGCCACGTGTGCGCTGAGAGGGGGCGGATGGTTACGTCGCTCTTGCTGGTGCCCAACCCTCCTGCACCCCCGCCGGACCCCCCCATGGGCCGGGTAGGGGAGTTGAGCGGTCCCTGGCTGCCATGTCGACCCCCCCCCCCCCTCCCCCGACCATCCACTTTCCGGGGGGGTCGGGGCAGTGCGTGTGGTGATGCAGGTGGGGGGTTTTGGGGGCGTTTCGTGTTGCGTCTAGTCCCTTTCCCTCTCACTGTTTTACCCTTTTTTTTCCAGCGGATCAATTGTGAGGCCCAGGGCTGCTCGGTGTTTTTTAGGTCCCGAGGCCACAAGCTCTGTCCTCGCACGCCCCGTGCCTTCTGTCGGACCTCTTTCGTCCCCCGATGCCTGGGGTATGCTGTGGATCGCTGCGGCTCATCCTCCCGGAGGGGGGTGTGCCCTGCTTTAACGGCGAGGCCTATGCTGACCTCAAGGGGGGTGGTCGAAGGCTTTGAAGTCCCCCCAAACGCAGGCACTTCCGTCTGTCCTGGGCGACCGGTCTCTTGGGTTCTCGGCTGGGCCTCGCCAAGTCGTCCATCTCCTCCTCGTCTCGCACCTCCCGACCCAAATGCCTCACCCTGCCTTGCTTCCATGAGCTCGGCGTCGATCGTGCTGACGGTGGAGCAGGATCTGGGGGTCTCCTCAGTCCCTCACCATGACCGCGACTCCCTGGTCGAGGACTTGCCGGGTGGGTCTGGGGCCCTCCTACGGCTGGTCAGGCTTTCTCCTGGGCCTTCCCCCCCCTCACCTCCTGTGCCTCCGGGGTTGTCGGCTTGGATACTTCAGTGAACTCCTTCATGGCAAGAATGGAGGTCCACTTAACTTCTGGGTCCCGTTCTCCGACGCCGAGGCGTCGCAGGTCCCCATCGCCTGCTTCCCTCTCCCCGGGTGCCTCCTTCTGAGTCTGTGGTAGTCGAGGATGCTACCTGGTGTCTCCGACGGGGAAGAGGATGCTGCCCTACCCGTGCCCAAGAGACGGCGGTTCGGGGACTTCCCCCCCCCGGATCCTGTCTGCCGGGCCCTTCCTCCGCCTTTTTTTCTGAGGTGCCTTCTGGGTGCACTTCCCTCGTCCCGCGGGCGGAAGATGCCTTGGGACTCCCTCCTTCTTCCTCCGTCCTGTTTACCTGGGCACCGTGCCGCCGTCGATTGCTTGTGAGACGGTTGAGGCGGTTTGTTGCCATCGGTCGTCTGGAGGACGGCTCGTGGGCCCAGTTCCGGACTTGGAGGTGCGTTTGCTCCCGAGAGGACGGGGACAGGAGTCCTACTCTACCACCGGATTCCTTTCTGTCGCCTGGACGCTCCCTCGAAGCAGCCTGGGGTTTTCTTCGGGGGCCGCTTTGGATGCTCTGGCCTCCTTACTGGCTGAGCCTAGTTTGGTCAGGGATGGCTTCCCGTGCGTGGAGGGAAGCCAGGATGCCAGGTGGTTTTTCTCTCGGGGGCCAGAAAAAGGGTTTTGCCCTGGATGAAGCCGTCCTGGACCCTGCCGAAGTGTGGAGAGCGGTACCACCCGTGGTGAATCGGGGTCCTTCTCCGTCCCCGGGCCCCGATCCCGGTTCTCCCGGCCTCTGGTGGGTTTCCACGTGTGATGGCTGATTTCCTCCGGGTGTCCCGGCTTTCCTGCCAAAGGGCCTCCCCTGGCGGGCGCAACCGGTGAAGGAGGAGCTTTTTTGCCGGGACTTTCAGGAGCGGCAACACGCCTCCCTGTTGACCTCTTCTGTTGCCTTCTTCAGTCAGCTGGCGGAGTGGCTCTCCTCCCTCGCCGTGGATCACACTTCCCTCTCCCCGGCCTCCCGGTCGGATGTCTGTCGGGCTTTGTCGACCGCCTGTGATGCCTTCGGCGCCTCCTCCTCCACGGTCCCCCCTGCCATTGACAGGGCCGTCACTGTCCGCTTGGCTCTTCGGCGCGAGGCCCTTTTGGGGCCTGCCGGAGCTGACTCGACAGCAGATTCTCCGGATTAGTCCCCTTCGATTTCGGAGGTCTTGTCGGAGCCCTCCTTGCAGCAGTGGTCTTGCCTCAATCCCCCCCACCGTCACTCTGGTGTCTACTCCGGCCCCCAGACCCTCTCGGCCGGGGGTTTCCGGGAGGGGGTCAGCAGTGTTCGTCGGGGCTCTTTACGTGGGAGGGGCAGTCCAGGAGTGCTTACCCCCGTGTGGATGGCCCCCAGGATCCTCGTCGTCCAGTCGGGGTGGGCCTTCCGGGTTCAGGGGCTCTGGGTCTCGGGCCTTTCGCTCGGGACCCGCTACTGTCCACCCAAACCTTCCTCCAAAGGGGCGCTCTTTGCTTTTGAGCCTCCCTTCCAGGGCCTCCTGTCCGGGTTTCGAGCAGCCTGGCCGCAGAGAGGTTGGGCCGCCAGGGTGGTCCGAAACTGTCTTTCTTGGCCCTGGATTGCCCTACTACCCCTTCGGCGACCTCCTTCTTCGACGCCGGTCTCCACAGTGCTCGCCGCCCACGTGTCGGACATGCACTCCTCCGGGGTAGTGGAGAAGGCGCGGGGAAAGGTCTTTCTTTCCCGCATTTTCATCGTACCCAAGAAGGACTCTTCGAAGGGGCGGCTTATCTTGGACCTCAGCCGCCTAAACGGATTTGTGCGCAACCACCGGTTCCGTATGCTGACCTTGGCCCAGGTCCGCCTTCAGCTGAGGCAAGGGTACTGGATGGCGTCCCTCGATCTCTAGGACGCCTACTGGCCCTGTCCCCATTCATCCTCGGTTCCGGCGCTTCCTGGCCTTCCAGGTGGGATCGGACACGTGGCAGTTCACCAGACTACCCTTCGGCCTCTCCATCGCTCCGAGGGTTTTTTCGCGGCTCACCAAGGTGGTGGCCCCAGCGGATGGTGTCTGCAGGGGTGAATTGCCTCATGTATTTGGACGATTGGCTGGTGTCCGCCCCGTCTCAGGGGGAAGCGGTTCGCATGCTGGACCGAGCTTTGGCGGTGGCGGGGAGAAAGGGGTTCCCAGTCAACAAGGGAAAGTCCGTCCTTACCCCCTCTCCCCGCATTACTTTGCTTGGGGATGCAATGGGACTCCCGTTCGGCTGCGGTCCGCATCTCGGGGGAAAATGCGGCCCCAAACTTCATCAACGCCTCTTCCGGGCCTCGGTGTCCCGTTTTTTTTGTCAAGGAGGCATTGGGAGTCCCTTCTCTGCTCGCTCAACTTCGCCGCAGAGGTCCCCTCCCCTAGGCCACTTCGTCTCCGTCGCCTTGTCCGGGTGGTGAACACAGCCCTTCCGGGGCGACCCCGCGACATGCTCCGGCCCGTCCCTCCCCTGGCCCTCACACTACTGGACGAATGGTTGGTGGGGGCGGTTTCTCCGCTGGACCGGGGGCTGCCTCCGCCCCCTACGGTCTTCGTGATGTCGGATGCGTCGGACGTTTGGGTGGGGCTACCAATCCTCCGAGGCCGGCAGGGTTTCGGCGGGGGTCCGGGGTGGAGCGCAGACTCCACATAACGTCAAGGAGCCCGCCAAGGGACTTCCAAAACCGCCCCTTCTGTTGTCCCCTTTCGGGGAGATCTTCGGCCCTGGTCCCGGGCCCGTTCCACCCTTCATCTGTTCTACCAGGTTTTCCGGGCCGGGGGTGGAGAATGTGTGGGCCGACGCCCTGTCTCGCTTCCGGGGCTCGGGCGGTGGAGTGGCAAACTTCGCCCGGAGCGCTTTGCGGGTCTCTGTCGGCGGTGGGGCACTCCGGAGGTGGACCTCTTCGCGTCCCGCCGCTCTGCCCAACTACAGGCCTTTTTGACGAGGGGGGACCGGACAAACTGCGGGAGGCCCGGACGCCCTCACGGAAGACTGGAACAGGTGGGACATGTTTACCTGTTTCCGCCTCCCTGCACCAGTGTCCTCCTGAAGGTATGCAACAAACTGCGTTCTACAGGGGCAAGGTGACCATGGTGGCTCCTCTCTGGCCGGCGCAACTGTGGTTCTCCGAACTGAAGGGGTGGTGTCCCTCCCCTGTTCCTCTAGGGGCCCTCGCTTTGTTGGAGGAGCTCCCGGCCAGGCTTTCTTTCCACCTTGAAGCTACACGCCTGGAGTTTCTCCGTACCTCTCTCCGTCGGACGGTCTCGGACGCGGTAGCGGAGGACATGTTGGCGGCACTTCGCCCGTCCTCTACGAGACAGTATCGTCTCACTGGAAGGCCTTTCAGTCGTTCCTCAAACTCAAGGGCCTCCGCGACGTCTCTGAATCGGTCGTCCTGGATTTCCTCTCCTTCCTGGCCACGACCGTGGAGGTCCTCCGCTACTCTCTCCACTCAAACCCGGCGGCCCTGGCTGACTCCCCCAAATACGGTTGGGGTTTGGTCCTGGACCCGGGGTTCTGTGACCCTGTTTTAAGAGGGGTTTTGTTCCCCCCAAAACCCACCTCCCCCTCGTTCCTGGTCCCTTCTGGTCCCTGGAGAAGGTTTTTCCGGTTCCCGCAGGGGGACCAGTTTGGGTCAGACGCTGCCGGAACCTCGCCTCCTTCAGAAAGGCCTTGTTCCTGGTGGCCCTGGCTACGGGGTTTCGGGCTTCTCAGCTGAGGGCGCTGACCCGTTTCCCCCAGTGGACGACCTTCTCGCGGGACAGCTCCGCTGTCTCCCTCTCCCCTCTCGCTCAAGGTGCTGGGTAAAAAACGAGCGGCAGACCACCGTCCCCCAAAACCGGTCGTCGTTCCGGCTTGGTCTGCTGGGGACGCCGCACAACCCCTTGTGCCCGGTTTCGGCGCTCCGGTGTTACCCGGATGCTTCCGAGCCCTGGGCGTGTTGACCTGCAGTTCCTGTTCCGCGATCCTGTCACTGGTCGTCCCCTCACCAAACCCGGGGGATTTGCCGGCCCCGGGTCCGGGGCGTCATCGAGTAGGCGGATCCGGGTTTACGCCCCTCGCGCCCATGACGTCCGGGGTGTTTGCTGCGTCTCTGGCCTTCCTCCGCACCCATTCCTTGGAGAGGGTACGGGAAGGGGGACAGTGGAGTACGGCCTTGTGCTTCGTGGGTCGTTACCTGTCCCAATCTCCCTCGTGGACTTCTCTGTGTTGCCTGGGACTCCCTCCGTCCGGAGGGGCCTGGGGTGGTGGACGCCGGGCCTCCCATTGACGTCTCCGCCCTTGATTCGGGGTGGTATACTAGTGGTATCGTTTTGTTCTTGTGCAGTTGCTCTTTTTGCCTCCCCGCGAGGGTCGGGGGCTTCTTGCCCCGTCTCCAAGTGGCAGGTAGCTTAGTTGCACTAGCTCTAAGGGGACCTAAAATGACGGCTTTGAAATATGAAAAACCTATTTTTGGGTCCCTGACAGAGCTAGTGCACGGCCTTCGGCCTCCCACCCTTCCTTCCCCACCAAGTTTTCAGCCCCTCTCCCCGGGGATGATTATTGGGATGGTTATGATAGCTCCGGGCCGGCTGGCGGACCACCGGCCTCAGCAGGGTTGGCACGGCGTTGCCAGACGTGTGTTTCTTTTTCTTTCAGATCTTAGTGTAGCCTGGTTACCTAACCAGATGTCGGTATTGGTTGCCTGTATACCCAGGGTTTGCCCTGGGTGGCGATCTTTCCTATCCTATAGCTTAGTGCACTAGCTCTGTCAGGGACCCAAAAATAGGCTTTTCATACTTCAAAGCCGTCATTTTTTAAAGCTTATATTGATAGGATTCGTTAGTGCTTCGAACTCATTAACAACGTCGCAGAGGATTGTGGCCTCACATGTGATCTCATATATATTTATATATATGAGATCGATTGCGGGCCTCAAGGGTACTTCAAAAGTCCTTTACCAACCCCCTACTCATGAGCTAATGCTTAGTATCGGTGCGAGAAATAGCTGGGGAGTCTGGAAAGGGTGCAGACTGATGAAAAGATTAATAACTACAGAGCACACACACACACCCCCCCACCCACACCCCCACCCACACCCACACCCCCACCCAACCACCCACCAACCCACCCACACACACACACCCACCCACTGACCCACCCACCCACCCACAAACACACACACCCACACCCACACCCACCCACCCACACACACACACACACCAGTCACAAACAAAGAGATGACACCTGAGTATTGGGTATATATAGCAACATAAGCAACATATTTATAAGTGACATCAAAGGGACAGAGACATGAAGCCAGGCCAAGCACAACCCATGAACTCACTCTTCCATTTGGGGAACCACGAGACTTAAGTGTGAACAGGACGCGACCTTTTTACTGGGGCGTCCATTGAGTCGCTCGTGTGTATGTGTATGTGTGTATATGTGTGTGTGTGTGTATGTGTTTGTGTGTGTCTGGGTGTCACCACCACCACCACCTCCCTCACCTGTGCGTTTCTCGGCCACGTCCTTGATCGTGTACACCTGAAGGTTGATGGTCTCACTGTGACCCTTGGCGTTGGTGGAGAAGACGTCCCCGCGGAGGGTGAGGCCCGAGGGCAGCCCGGGCACCGAGAACGAGGGAACCTGTGGAGGCAAGGCGAGCCCATGAACAATTATATCTGAAGGGGCGAAAGTGAAGGAGTGTGAGCAAATGTTTGAATTAAAAGAAAACAAAATGAAATCAAGCGTGGCTATAGCGAGTGTGTATTTCATGTCAGTTAAGTAAATAAATATTGAAGACATACAAGTAGAATTATCTTTTTTTTTATTTGAGTCTCCCCCCAAAAAATCGATCAACATAAGCTGAGATACTGAAAGAAGGCAAAAATTTTCTGAACTTCATAGTAATTGTATTTATAAGTGTCATAAGTAAGTAAGCCAACCATGCACTCTGAGCAGATTTCCGGTTATCACGTGTGAATTGTTCTTCCTCTATTTTGTTATTTCAAATTCGAAAAATAGGGAAAAAAAGGAGATAAATCTAGTCTGGAGAAGGTTAAATATATGAAATGAAAATAAGTTAATTACCTGAACAATAAAAACTGCCGGTTAACAAGGAAAATGAGTAACATCTCTCTCTCTCTCTATCTCTTTCTCCCTCACCATGTTTGTCGTGTTGGCGATCAGCGTGGCCGTGTGGGGGTCCCGCAGCTCCAGGATGAAGGTCTGCGGCAGCCCCCCGTCAAAGCCCGCCACGCAGCGCACGTGAACCACAGACACCGATAGGTTGAAGGAGGAACAGTTGTGCAGCGGGTCTGGGCGTCCTGCGGGAAAGGGCAAGTGCATGAGTGATGGAAGGACCAAGAATGTGATGGGATGAGGCAGAATACAACAGGGACGATCTAAACCTCTTGTAGTCACCGTTGATGCACTCGTAACCCACCTGCAGGAAAGACGTGGAAGACGCAGGGGAGGCGCTGCTGGCCCACTGCGTTGGCGCCCCAGCAGAGCAGCGTACCGTAGTCCAGCTCCGTGTTGGGCGTGTAGCGCACCATGGAGCCCGACACGGTCACTTGGATGTGCTCCTGGGAGGATAGCAGGGTCAGGACAAAGAAAAA
>JACEEZ010023134.1:90000-96184 GCA_016584305.1 Chionoecetes opilio
GTTGATGAGCGTATAATGCGGGTGAGGATGAAAAACACTCTCTTGTTGCAAGTGTACGCTCCTACCGAGATGCGTAAAACTGAAAAAGGAGATTTTCTACGCCAAACTCGATCTGGATTAGACCCAGTGTCCTCCTCGGACACACTATTGTCTTGGGCGACTTCAATGCTACTACTGGCACTGTGAGAGATGGCCCACGAGTTATGTGTTGGTCCCCATGGCTCCGGTACCAGAAACACCAACAGTTCTCTGCTTCTGAACTTTGCAAGGTTTCCAGAGGTTGAGAATTGCAGGTTCTTGGTATCAGAGATCAAGCAGCACCGCTGGACATGGTATAGTAATGCCGGAGGGGTTAGCTAAGGAGATCGACCACATCCTCGGTTAGTACTCGTTGGAGGATCCTCCAAAATGCAGGGTTTACCGGAGTGCTGAGTTCTTTGGGGCAAATCACAGACTTGTTGTTGCTACACTTAAGCTTCATGTCAAGTCCAGAAGAATCTCAAGAGGTAACCATACTGTGTTTCATCTTGAGAAACTGAAGGACTTGACGTGTGCTCTTGAGTATGCGGTGGCAGTCTCAAATCGGGTTTGATTTTTCTCGGTGTCTCGGGGAACCCTGTAGAACTGTGGGATACCTTCAAACGTGAAACTCTACAGGCTGCCAAAGAGTGTATTGGGGAGCGCCCGAGGTCAAGGGGTGGTTTTGTCTCGACGGAGACGCGGAGAAAATCGAGGAGAGTCGCGCTGCCAGGCTGGCTGGAAACCAGGACCAGCACAGGGCTCTATCACGCTGGACCAGAACCCTCCTGGGGAGAGACAAGGAGAGGTATGTCAGGAGTCCGCTGAGGATGTCGAGGGGTCATTTGAACGCTAATGACCTTTCCCATCCGCCTACCGAGCCCCGAAGAAGTTTGTTCCAAGTCTCCTTCTCGGGCGAGTGCATTCGAACAGCAGATGGGCGCCTCGTGTCGGACATGGATGGGCAGATGGCTCGTTTGGGCTGAGTACTTTGGGGAGTTGTTCACGGTGGACCCTCCAACTGAGCATTTCACACCACTGGGTTACAGGCGGTGGATGCCGATCCTCCCATTGAGGGAAACCGCACCCTCTCATGACGAAGTCAGAGAGGCTGTAGCAAAGTTGAGGGGTGGGAAAGGCAGCGGGTGTTTTTAATATCAGTGCGGAGTCCTCAAAGCTGGGGGTGAGGCCATGATCCCGGGTTGCATGCTGTCCTGACTGCCGTGTAGCAATCAGGTACCATTTCTCCTGACTGGAAAAGGGGACTGGTCGTCCCTATCTGGAAAAGGGGAAAAGGGGACCGTCAGGACTGCAACAATTACCGCGGTATTACACTGCTCAGCGTACCAGGAAAGGCGCTTGCCCATCTATTGCTGACACGGATTCGCAGTCATCTGGTGAAGCATCAGAGACTCAGCAGTCTGGGTTCACGCCTGGTAAGTCAACAACGGACCGTATCCTAGCGCTTCGTGTCCTGGGTGAACGCCGCCCGTGAGTCTCGACAGGGGATGCTTGCAGCCTATTTTGATCTCAAGAAGGCGTTTGACTCAGGCATCGTGAGTCACTCTGGGATCTTCTGCGACTTCGAGGGATTTCCGCAAGGACTATTGGTTTGGTAACTGGTCGGGTATTATGGGACTGAGAGGGCTGTGAAGTGTGGGGCCGGTGTATCCAGCTTCTTTCCTGTGAATACAGGAGTGAGGCAAGGGTTGGGGTCCTTGCCCCATCACTTTTCAACGCTTGTATGGACTGGGTATTGGACAAGGTTTAGATCAAAGTGATTGTGGAGCATCCGTCGGCAACACCAAAATCACTGATCTTATTTTTGCCGATGATGCAGTAATCCCTTTGCTGAGTCGCTGGAGGTCCTGGTGATGGCTCTCGAGGCGCTGCACGAGGAGGCAAAACCTTTGGGACTTGAGATCTCCAGGCTCAAGACCCAAAGGGCCGGTGTTTGGAGACTTACTAGATGAAGCAGTTTCCGTCTGTTCATGCGTGTGGCGAGGAAATTGAGATCTTGGAAAGTTTTACATACCTTGGTAGCGCAGTCCATAATGACGGCGGGTCACGTCAAGAAGTCCTCCGGCGGATTGGCAAAAGCCCACGGTGTTATGGACTCGCTCAGCGGGAGTATTTGGCGTTGTCGGTACCTGTGCAGGAGGAAAAAGTCGGATCTAAAATCGCTTGTGATCCCTATCTTAATCATGGTTTTGAGGGACATGGACACTAAATAGTGACTTGAAAGGACGATCAATGCCTTTGGTAATAAGTGTTTTCGTAGAATAATGGTATCGCTGGTTGATTACTGTAAAATCAGCGATGCACCGGTGAGCGAATGAGACCATTAACCTTGCATAGTCCTCAGCGCCAACTCGGCTATATGGGCATGTGGCCGCTTACTCTGAAAACGATCTTCCCATGGGGGGTTGGTATCTGTAAGAGAAAAATCCGGCGTGGAGGAGGCCAAGGGGACCCCATGACCTCGGGGTTTGGGGCAAGTGATGTTTCTGGGGAGAGCTGCTTGGTATGGGAAAGGAGCCTGCATGGGAACTCGCGCGTGGTGACCCCCAGGAGTGGGGTCGTAGGGTGGGCAAGGCGACGCGCCCCCCGGCGTATGCCCCCAATGATTGATTGATCCTTCATGTCAAAAATGGCTTCGTGGACAAATTCATCTGTGGATGCATCGCCAAAGTTTTCCAAACTCACACTTTTCCAATAACCCTGGAATCGCTTGAAGAGTAAAACGTCTGGTCCAGAAGAGGGTCCCATGCATGCCATGAACACAGCACCAATCATAATTTCAAGAATGTGGTGGCGACAAGCAAGAAACAGAAGATTGGTGCCAAATCCTTGTTCAATTAACACACACGCTCCTCCTACCTGCCTGTGTTGGAACTTGTTGTGTCAAAACTCAAAGCTCGAACAGAGTCCTCAATGCCCCATTCCTTCAAGGCATTTATCACAGCATCTGCTTGTGCTTGACCAGTTCCTGATGTTAATTTTTCAACAGTCAGAAGTTGAGATACTCCATCTCCAAACACAATAATTGGAAGGCGGTCAACTAATTGCTTATCAGTTAGGTCGGTTATAAATTTCCCATCTCAGTGGACTGTTAGTGGCACATCAGCCCTCAATTCAGCCTTCAAATCTTGTGCCTTATTATTTTGATGCTTTTGTCTGAGACGCCGAATTGAGGACCTACTCAATGCTAGCTCCTCCACATCATGTCCAAGATTCTGGGCAGTTGCAGTGACAACCATCATAGCCTTCCTGTCAGTCATTTTCGTTCTGTCCAAATCAGAACTTAAAGATGGTGTCACAACGGTCATTCTGTTCTGCTTTTTACAAGGTGGAGTTCCTCCAAACGCTTGCCCATACTTATTCCATTCAATCTCATCTGTAGGTTCAGAGCTGCTGATAGAATTGGAGGTTGGTAAATCAGTGGTGACCTTAGATGTTCTTGCTTCTTGCGTCTTCTGTTCACGGTGCGTCCTTGCAGCTTGCTGCGCCATTCTTGCTGATTTTCGCTTTTCCTTCTGAACAAGCTTAGTGTCCACGCCAGCCATGGTGCCACGTCTCCCCTTTTCACGTTGAGGAAATAAGAAATCTAAATCCTCCTGTATTGTGATCATGTTCAAAGCATTTGCATGATCAATATCAAACAAATCTCCAGAGAGAGAACAAAACTATTCTTCTTTTTTCTACTGATGCTCCGTCTTTCTCTTCATCTCATCAGCATCTCTCTGACGGGCTCAAGCTAGCAGGTGTGTCTCCCCTGTTGGAGGCACGATAGACACAAACAAACAAACAAAACGTTTTCTATGGTTTCAGTAGAAGTATCAAGGATGACTATCTATAATAATATAAGCGAAAGTGTGTCTGTCTGTCTGTCTGTCTGTCTGTCTGTTTGTCTGTCCGCGATAGGTGCCGCCCCCCGTGGCGGAATCCCATCATATGTCACAGTTTTGGAACCAGCTCGACCAGGGGAAGGTTTTAAGCCCACTTATGAGATGATCCGATTACTTTCTTCTTCTTCTTTTTTTTTAGCAGCCTATTAGCGAGAATTGTAAAAAAAAAATGTGGGTTGCGAGAATTGAGGAAACCTTGATGTAGGGTGACGGGTAATGGGTGAGTGAATGGGTGGGGTGATGGGTAATGGGTGTGGGGTGATGGGTGAGTGAATGGGTGGGGAGTGATGGGTTGGGGGTGATGGGTGATGGGTGAGGGAATAGGTGGGGGGTGATGGGTAATGGGTGAGTGAATGGGTGTGTGGTGATGGGTAAAGGGTGAATGAATGGGTGGGGGGTGATGGGTAATGGGTGAGTGAATGGGTGGGGGGTGATGGGTAATGGGTGAGTGAATGGGGGGGGGAATACATACATTTCTACATCCATGATTTCAGGAAAGTTAGAAGGGGCTATCTGGAGAGTCTGTGTTTGGTGGTCGGCCCACCAAACACAGGTGGTGGGCCGAAGGCCCACCAATAGCCCTAATGGGTGAGTGAATGGGTGGGGGTGATGGGTAATGGGTGAGTGAATGGGTTGATTGTGATGTGAATGGGTTGGCGTTAATACATACATTTCTACATCCATGATTTCAGGAAAGCTAGAAGGGGCTATCTGGAGAGTCTGTGTTTGGTGGGCCGAAGGCCCACCAAACACAGGTGGTGGGCCGAAGGCCCACCAATAGCCCTCCGCAGCAGCTAGCCAAAAAGGCCGCACGGAGGTCAGCTTTGCGGCTAGTACTAATAATATACGTCATGTGACTGAAACTGTGATGCTATTGAGTTACCACTAAATATTATTCAATTTCATTTTTATTTCGCCAGCAGTGTTTTTAATAGTAGTGAATATTTTTTAGAGGGTGAGAACATGTAATTTTATTAAACAAATTTTGGACAACCCTAGTAGCCATGGCATTAGCCATTAAAAATAAAGGTTATAATTTTAATTAGACCTCTGACTTAAGATATGGGGTGGCCAATGAGATATCAGGGGTGGCCGTGGCCACCCCCTTGATCTGCCACTGCCCACTCATTCCTTATACTCTCTCTCCCTCACTTTCTCTCATTACTTAACTTACGTTGCAGAAATATGAAGAAAGCAACAAAATAAAGCGTTGTCTGGCAAATAATCAACCCCTTCCTCCTCTCAGCTACAAGCACACGTCTTGCCCCCTCCCCGGCTTGATCTCGACTGTCGTTCGTACCGGATTATTCAAGGAACTTAACACTGCTTCGAAACATTAAGCCTTTCCCTTATTTCCTTCCCATGCCCTTACCTGTTAACCTTCGACCAATAATTATTGACCTTTAACGTTATCTATAAAAGCGTGTTCTGAGGGGAAGCAAGAGATATTTTCAAATGCAAGCGTTCACTTTCCTCTTGTTGTACCCCCGCAGAAAACGCTCACCGTCACTTGCTCCATGAGAAGGCGACGAGGCGGCTGATATGTAAGAAAAGCCAAGATCAAATGACTATTTTGACCGTCAAGATATTTTCCCACTGGGACATATCCTATACCGACATAGTCAGAAAGGTGGGCAGATACGGGAAATATACCTAGAAATTTAATGTGATCATAAGTAGTCGATTAATGAGGAGTTGAAGCCAAATAAGTTGGAGAAAATGTTTATGCAATGATTTACTTGACCCTTGTTTTCGTATACTTGTACTTACATTAGTTATACATTTATAATATTATGATGCACAATTTCCTCAGGAAGGCGATAGTGGTAACAGTTTTTCTTAATATCCAATGTATTGTCACCAAATCGGGTAAGAGTGAGGTGTTGAAAAGTTGTTGATTTTGGATCAGTCAGCCCATTTAGATCAGTCAGTGGCTATTTATATGTAAATAGCCATCGCCTCCGGCGACCACAGAGTTATATAAATTATACTACCTAGAGTGCGCGATGAAGACAATACATAATACATGAGTACACCATACACCATGAGTATTATGGGCATTAACAATGAAACAATGAACATAAACAATGTTCGCATGCATATGAAGCAATAGATACAGTGATAATATGTGACGATTATATTCTCCTTAATTACACGCCGCAACCTCCCTTATTTGATTCAAAATGTTATGATAAGATATTTAAATAGGAAAGAGTGATTGATTTTGTCGAAAGTACACTGCTGTCATTCTTTATGTG
>JACEEZ010023135.1:15000-25000 GCA_016584305.1 Chionoecetes opilio
AAAATCAAAGCATGGAATAATTACGAGTAATCCCTTTAAACCCAAGTACCAAGGAAAACACCCACAAGTAAACACAAACACACACAAGCGCGTGCGCACACACAGACAAAGCACAGAGTCAACAAATGATTAAAAAATCCATCAGTAAGTGGGTACAAGTAAAGTCTTCCCTCTATAGACTAAAGGGACATGGGAGGAGGGGGCAGGAGGGCACAAAGGCCTTGAGCCGCCCACTTCGGAGGACGCACACGCGGGGTTCACGAGGGTCATTACGTGAGGAGGACTTGCCATCATTACCTACATGTTGCTGGGACCTGTGTGTGACGCAACGCAGGGAGGGGAGAGGCTGGGAGGCATAGGATATTTACTTTGTAGGGTACACGAGGAATCACGACGGGAGAGAGAGAGAGAGAGAGAGAGAGAGAGAGAGAGAGAGAGAGAGAGAGAGAGAGAGAGAGAGAGAGAGAGAGAGAGAGGAGAGAGAGAGAGAGAGAGAGAGAGAGAAGAGAGAGAGAGAGAGAGAGAGAGGAGAGAGAGAGAGAGAGAGAGAGAGAGAGAGAGAGAGAGAGAGAGAGAGAGAGAGAGAGAGAGAGAGAGAGAGGAAAAAAAAAGTAAGGTAGAATACTTCCAGCAAAAAAAATTAATAATAATAAGTATGAAAAAAACAAAAGCATGACAGGTGACAGAATTCTGGAAATGAAGGCAATAGGTCACAACAAATTGGTTCAAGCGACTAAACAACCCACTGTAATGACGAGTAACCTTCCTCAAATCAAGATGTTTTATATACGTAAGTAAATCTTCGTTCGCTAAGTAACTACAGTCTTTTTTTTTTTTTTATGGTCAAAATGCACTAAGGAAGCCATGCCCCCTGCCTCCCCTTCTATTCTACGAGGCAGCTGATTGGTGCATTCCTCGTATCATCACTACCAATCACAATATCTTCACTACTTAACAGCGCGTGACCACTGGACAGAGCAATCTTCATCACAGAGGGTGACAAAATAAAAAATCCCTCTGTAGTGAAGATTGCTCTGTCCAGTGGTCACGCGCTGTTAAGTAGTGAAGATATTGTGATTGGTAGTGATGATACGAGGAATGCACCAATCAGCTGCCCCGTAGAATAGAAGGGGAGGCAGGGGGCGTGGCTTCCTTAGTGCATTTTGACCATAATAAAAAACATAGACTATACATAGCCTCCACCAAGACGGTTCATCGGGTAACAGACACTCGGTAGGAATAGACAAAAGAAAAAGAGTCTAGAATTTATGAGTGATTTTATAGTGAGAAATGATGTACGCGAATAAGAAATAAAAATACAGATACAAATACGTCTGAGAGATGATTGTGATGCTAATGAATGATGATGATGACTGCAAAAAGCAACAAAGTATAATGAAAAATCTCTCTCTCTCTCTCTCTCTCTCTCTCTCTCTCTCTCTCTCTCTCTCTCTCTCTCTCTCTCTCTCTCTCTCTCTCTCTCTCTCTCTCTCTCTCTCTCTCTCTCTCTCTCTCTCTCTCTCTCTCTCTCTCTCTCACACATGTTCAGCAGACTAATGCCTTTAAAATTTGTATATATTTATTCATGTGCATAATTGTTATTTGGCAATAAACTCAATAAACTCTAAACCTCTCTCTCTCTCTCTCTCTCTCTCTCTCTCTCTCTCTCTCTCTCTCTCTTCTCTCTCTCTCTCTCTCTCTCTCTCTCTCTCTCTCTCTCTCTCTCTCAGCCGCCTACCTATATTGTTGTGCGACACAAAGCCACTTTTCAAGGAAGTTCGGGACTGGCTTCACTGATTCATCTAATTACACTTTTAGGTTTTCGGCTGATAGCAAGAGAGAGAGAGAGAGAGAAGAGAGAGAGAGAGAGAGAGAGAGAGAGAGAGAGAGAGAGAGAGAGAGAGAGAGAGAAGAGAGAGAGAGAGAGAGAGAGAGAAGAGAGAGAGAGAGAGAGAGAGAGAGAGAGAGAGGACAATGGCAAGAGTGATAAATATGCTTCTGTGTGTGTGTGTGTGTGTGTGTGTCTGTGTCTGTGTCTGTGTCTGTGTGTGTGTGTGTGTGTGTGTGTGTGTGTCTGTGTCTGTGTGTGTGTGTGTGTGTGTGTGTGTGTGTGTGTGTGTGTGTGTGTGTGTGTGTGCGCCCAGGGTATGATGAGGCAAGGCTGGGGGGGGGGAAGGGGGCATTTCGTTGCTCGCTTCCAGGAATACACGTGTCGCCCCAAAACTTTTTTTCAACTCTAAGGGATAAACAGCAGCAATGAGAGAGAGAGAGAGAGAGAGAGAGAGAGAGAGAGAGAGAGAGAGAGAGAGAGAGAGAGAGAGGAGAGAGAGAGAGAGAGAGAGAGAGAGAGAGAGAGAGAGAGAGAGAGAGAGAGAGAGAGAGAGAGAGAGAGAGAGAGAGAGATAGAGAGAGAGAGAAGGGGAAGAGGAAAAACAAAGGGAAAATAAGGTACAGACGAATTGAAAAACACCCACACAACCCGAGATACTAAAACACACACACACACACACACACACACACACCACACACACACACACACACACACACACACACACACACATAAACACACACACACAACCCCCCCACACACATTGAACATTTATCATTGAACATTCCACAAACAAAACAAAATATATACACATAAATAAATAAAATTAAACCCAGACAAGAGATAGGGTTGAAACGATTTCCTGAAACCGCGCTGGTTCCCCTGTGAGTGGAGGTATGAGCCCTTCCAGGTAAAAGGTCGACCTCTGGGAACAGTAAGGGGGATGCAGGGGAAGGATGGAGGAGGGGGAAGAAGAGGGTACGAAAATGAGGGGAAATGAGGGAGGTGAAGGGGAAAAAAGCTATTAAAAAGGGGGGAAGAGGTAAAAAGAATGGGCCAGTTGAGAAAGAAAGAGAGGGGAAAAGTGAAGAAGGGGAAAATGAGGGAGGTGAGAAGGGGAAAAAGTTACAAAAAAGAGGGGAGGAGTAAAAAAAATGGGCCCGTTGAAAAAAAAGAGGAAAAAAGAAGGGAATGAAGGATAGAACGAAAGAAAGGAGAAGAGGAAAATGAGGGAGGAGGGAAGGAAAAGAAGCTACTAAAAAGGCAACGGGGGCAAGGAGCGGGCAATAAGTGGGCCTGTTGAAAAAGAAAGAAAGAGGAAAAAAGAAAGAAATGAAGGATAAACGAAAGAAAAGGTTTAGAGGAATACAGAAAATTTTTGGGTTGTGGGTGTAGAGGCAAGATAGCACGAAAATGAGATAGCGTGCGGAAGTGAAACTGGTAGGAGGAAAATCGTGAAAAGCAGCATTGGGAAGGGAAGAGAAATGGAAGAGTACGAACAAAAAGACGAGAAAACAAGAGGAAAATGGAAGGAAAGATCGTGACTGAACAGAAGGCAAAAGAAAGGGAGAGGGGGGGGAGAGAGAGAGAGAGAGAGAGTGAGAGAGAGAGAGAGAGAGAGAGAGAGAGAGAGAGGAGAGAGAGAGAGAGAGAGAGAGAGAGAGAGAGAGAGAGAGAGAGAGAGAAGAGAGAGAGAGAGAGAGAGAGAGAGAGAGAGAGAGAGAGAGAGAGCCAGAGACAGAGAGAGAGCCAGAGACAGAGAGAGAGCCAGAGACAGAGAGAGAGAGCCAGAGACAGAGAGAGAGCCAGAGACAGAGAGAGAGCCAGAGACAGACAGAGAGAGCCAGAGACAGAGAGAGCCAGAGACAGAGAGAGCCAGAGACAGAGAGAGAGAGACAGAGCCACAGAGAGAGAGAGAGACAGAGCCACACAGAGAGAGCCAGAGACAGAGAGAGAGAGCCAGAAATAGAGAGAGAGAGAGAGAAAAAAAAAAAAAAAAAAATGAGAGCGAGAGAGAAGGAAAAAAATAAGGCAAAACACTGAAATACGAAGAAAAGAGAAGTAGTGAAAATGCGTGGAGGAAAAACATGGAGATAGAGAGAGGAGAGGAAGGAGTGGAACAGGTAGAGGGAGAGAGAGGGAAGGCTGACGAGGGAGGAGAGGGCAACGAGGAGGAGGGAGAGTGAGTCACCAGTTCCAGGAAGGATCTAAATCATATCAGGCGGTTCCTGGTTCCCGCTTGCCACGTCACCCAAAGTCGTGCCTGGAAAATGTGTTAAGGGGGAAGCAGGAAGTTGCCTGACGCTCCCACCGTCTAGACAAGCAAGCAAACATCATCATCATCATCATCATCTCACCATCCCCAAAACATCAGCCACATCTCTTCTTCTTTCTGTTTTTTTTTTTCTTCTTCTTCTTCTTCTTTTCTTCTTCTTCTTCTTCTTCTTCTTCTTCTTCTTCTTCTTCTTCTTCTTCTTCTTCTTCTTCTTCTTCTTCTTCTTCTTCTTCTTCTTCTTCTTCTTCTTCTTCTTCTTCCATTAACAAGGTATCATGTTCGGGACCAGCAAGTGATAGATTTTTAATAGGAGAGATAACGGTAGACAAAATATCAAAGGATTTGCAGAAACTCAATCCATCAAAATCCGTGGGGGTTGACGAAATCTCACCTAAATTACTTCGGAAATGTTACAGCCAACTTTCGCTTCCATTAAAGATTATATTCAATAAATCGCTAATGGATAAAAATGTTCTAAGCATGTGGAAGCTACCTAACATTACACCGATATTCAAGAAAGGAAATAAAAGCCTCGCAAATAATTATCACCCAATTAGTCTAACTTCTGTGATTGTTAAAATATTCGATCAAATATTGCTGGACAAACTAGTGTCTTATCTTGATAAAAATAACTTAATATTGAACTCCCATCATGGTTTTCGAAATAAGAGATCTTGCTTGACTAACTTAATCGATTTTTTTCAATGTCATATATTCAAACTGGGACGCTAAAATACCCTCGGATACAATATACCTTGATTTTCAGAAAGCCTTCGATACAGTTCCCCATTAGCGACTATTGACCAAATAAAGGGCGCATGGTTTAGGAGAGCAGTTGTGTTCATGGTTTGGCTAGTGGCGACTGGCTTTCAAACCGTAAGCAACGGATGGTAATCAATGGTGAGGCATCTGATTGGTTAGATGTTACTAGTGGGGTGCCTCAGGGTTCGGTCTTGGGTCCAACTCTATTCCTTATATATATCAATGATCTAGACTGCGGGCTTGTATCTAAAATATCGACATTTGCTGATGACACCAAATTAGGCGGTAAAGCATATACTAGAGAAAACTGCGAACTCATACAACGTGGTCTGGATTGAACTATCGGATTGGAGCAATATATGGGAGAATTATAAATTATTATATAAAAAAAAATCGTAATATGTAAAGTAATGCATATATGTAACCAAAACCTCATATATAACTATCAGATGCAGAATAAGTCCTTAACTAAAGTAGAGCAGGAGAAGGATTTAGGTGTCATAATTGGTAATGATCTTAAGACTAGTACGCATTGCTTAGCTGCTATAAGTAAAAAAGCGAATATGATCTTGGGCTTCATTAAACGCAACTTTGAACATAAAACTCCGAAAGTAATAACACAGTTATACACATCTTTGGTTAGGCCGCACTTAGAATATGGCGTTAAATTCTGGTCGCCTTGTTTCATAAAAGATGTAACCAAATTAGAACCAGTTCAAAGAAGAGCGACCAAACTGATTCCATCTCTGCGAAATTCATCCTATGAAGAGAGGTTTTGATATTGCCCCGATAGTTATATTATTAATATCCTCCAGATTGATTAGTGTTAGTGGTAGTTATAATTAGCATACTACATTCCTCTCATTCTTCGCTATGAAATTTCCATGTTCCTATCCTCTTTAGGGGCATGGTATCCTATTCCAACTGTTCTCTTACATGTAGTTTGATAGTTAGTAGTTTGTAGTTCAACAGACACCCTCGTTATAGACCAATATATCTCCTGGAATATGTTCTTCCTATGTATTATTATTCCTCCTCCTTTCCTCTTTTCTCTTCCTCCTCCTATACTCATAAACATCATCATCATCACCATCATTAACCACATTTCCCGTAATAAGCCGAGTGGGGGAGGAAGCCCAAACTCAACCAAGTGAGAAGTTAACTTACATGCAACATAAATGAACTATTGGAGCTATCCGCAAGTCCATATTTTACGCCGACAAGACTTTCCAACTTCAGAAAAACTTTAGCAATTTTTCAGTTATACACGTCATTTTCTAATTAGGCGGCAGTGGTGGGGTACGGGGGACAGTTTTAAAGTTCCTGCGACACGGTCCAAGACGCACACAAAAAATAAGGATACATTTTCGATCTAGACGCATTCTCATCCCCGTTGTAAAATCAATGACGTGGCAAAAATAGGAGGAAGTGTGTGCACCTAAAATGTTTACGTAATAACACACACACACACACACACACACACACACACACACACACACACACACACACACACCGCCGCGATGGTCAAGTTGATAGCGCGCTAGCCTCCCATTATGTGGGAGCCGATCCTCACTACTCCCGGGGTTTTTCACTGACAAATTCGGGCGGTTACTGTCCCCCTTGAGCAAGGGGATGGAGGTGTTTGGTGTGTGACGTCCCAGCATTACTTTTATTTATTACATTTATTTAAAATATATTAAGGAAAATATCAAATACATCCTATTCTACCTTCATCTCCTCCCTTCACACAAGAACAAGTTAGTAACATAGAGAGAGGCTCGGCGGTGGTCGCCAGCGGGGAGGTGGTGTCCTGGAGGACACTGCCGTGACACTGCTCCACCCTGCAGAAGGAGGTGGTGGTGATCCAGCACGCCCCGGAGCACGCCCGCCACCGCCAGGAGGAGACACCAGTCCTTCCCTGGGAGTGCAGGTCCTGCAGCAGCCAGGGACACCGGGGGACCACGGGCGGCTCACCACCGCCACTCTGGGCAACACCCAGAAGCCTGCACCACTTCTGCACCGTCGGAGCGTCATCGTGCAAATGCCCTTCAGTGTGCATCGTCCTGCGTAAGTTGGAGCTGAGTGGCGGGGGCGAGGAAGCTTGGAACACAATAGGTTCCAAGTGGAGGTTGGAGTTAAGAAGAATAGAACTAGGAAAATACTCCTTATAAGGTTCCTCGCCCAGCGTCTTAACTCCAAGCACCTTTACCTATTTCTTCCCTCCCTGCTATTGCAGACCAAACATTTTCAAGACAATGCAAAGGTCCTCAGCTATGAGTGATTGCATCCCAAGAGCCATGGCAACCTTGTCAGAACGCCAGCAGCGAGTGGCAGCGGCCAGAAAGCAAGCGGCGAGAACTCAACGCCAGCGTGCTAAGGAATCTGCTGGTCGCCAATGCCCCGAGAACACCTCGACCAAGGTGTTCGGTTAGGCTGCCCCGACCCCTGGGGCGCACCGGGTGGCCTCAGCGAGGACTGACGGCGCCAGGAAGGAACGGGCGCACGCGCGTGCGTGTGCCTCCCAGCCGTTAAGACCGTCAAGAGACGGAAATGTTCACGAGAACATTAAGGTCGCTCAGATCGTGAGTCTAGCCGCGATCACAACCGTGCCCGCCAGAAGGGACGCGAGGAGTGCCCCTGCGCGGCAGGGTGACGGCCCGCCGCAGCAGGGTGACTCAGTGTTCAGCCTGAGGTGTGAACACTGCCTCCTGCTGTTTGACTGTACGGAATGCAGCAAGACGACGAGTCTCGCGGAGCTTCGGTGGCAGTATCGCGTGTTTGAACGGCAGCACCGCGAACGTCTGGAAGCCCGGCGGGGCAGGGTTATGCAACTCAACGATGAGTTGGACGCCGACCAGCGGCAGCAGATGCGTAATAAATATAGAGCGAAGCCCACTGCCGAGGGCGAGCAAGTGCCCGACACTGTCCGGGCCAGAAAGTTGCACTTCAACGTGGCCGACGTGCCCCAGCCCGTCAAGGAGCGTGAGCTGCGGTACGAGGACTACTCCCACAACCGCGAGGGCCTCCTGCTGCAGTGGGGCAAGCGTCTGCACGCCTTGAGTAACGATAGGGAGGCGTGGCGGCAGGAGCTGGACGCCATGGTGGCCAGGCGGGGCTGTGCACCAGAGTGAGGCCACACGCCCCACACAGTGTCAACAAATTCAACACTATCTACACTGTCTTCAATCACTATCGGCCGCTGATATGTTTGCCCGGTCTTCGTAACCCGCGACTTCATATCCAGTGCCGTGATCTTTACACTGTCATCATCTCAACTGTCTGTGTCAACTGTTTCTTTTGATTCCTCATATTATACCAATGTGTAAACGTGCTGACAGGCACGACATTAACCTTTATTACCAATTAGTACAGACCTTAATATTACTGTTGTTACTACCAATATCATTACCATTACTATTATAATTATCGTCACTATTGTATTATCACTAGCAGAAGTTACCCGTAATAAGTATAATGCTTAGAAAGACAATCGGAATGGATTTGTACACAACACTGTTTATCTCTCTCTCTCTCTCTCTCTCTCTCTCTCTCTCTCTCTCTCTCTCTCTCTCCTCTAAGAGATAATATGATAAATTCATGGATGGGGTAGTGTTAAGTAACAGGAACTACCTCGTGTAGGTCTCACGGCCTCTTGTAGCTTCCTTATTTTCTTATGTTCTTATGTTCTTATTACCCAAAGATCGGTAATAATGAGCTCCAAGCTCGCACCGGGAGGATGAAACTGGCGATCGCGTGTCCGACTCGCGTGGACAAGACCATGGGTGAATAACACACAAACATGAACGTATCAATATAATGCATTGTTTCGCTTCATTTTCCACTCATTAATATTTAAAGAAATATAATATATATAATTATAAATAAAGAAATATAAAGAAATAAGGGTTTCTGATACACGGAGACGCCTAAAAAGCCTTACCTTCATGGCAGCTATATATTTTTTTCTTCTTTCTTTTATGTTCAGTTCAAAGGATTATTTTTTAAAGAAAATTTTAGGTCAAATTTTTTACTTCATTTTTTTTTGTTTTACTCAGCCGTGGCCAGAACCGCCACTCTCCCTTCTTCTCCTCCCCGCCCCCCGGTGTCTAAATCGCAATGTAGACTTCCTCCACGTCTGTCTGTCTCTCTGTCTGTCTGTCTGTCTGTCTGTCTGTCTGTCTGTCTGTCTGTCTGTCTGTCTGTCTGTCTCTCTCTCTCTCTCTCTCTCTCTCTTTCAAACACACACACACCCACACACACACACACACACACACACACACACACACACACACACACACACACACACACACACACACACACACACACACACATACACCAACACACGCATACACACACATACACCAACACACGCATACACACATACGTAAGTGAAATAAACAGATGAAACACCGCAGACTTTCTAATAAGAAGATATCCCTCACCTAAACATATACACACACACACACACACACACACACACACACACACACACACACACACACACACACACACACACCACCTGAAGGCAACTGCTGCGCTAAGGTAATCAACGGCGCCGAAATTAAACCCGTGATAAGATAAACACATCTGATTAACTACACAAATTGGGTGGCCGCGTTACTTACCCCTAGACGCTGGTGGTTCCCTGGGTGGTATTAGGGCTACTGATCCGCCTCTCATCACCTTACCTGCAGGGAAAAAGAAGAAAACAAATATTATACTTAGAAGCAAGAAATACGAGTAAATTATATTGGGTTTGTATTTTCTAATTGAGGTCATGTGCGCTAGACAGGAGAGGCGAGGTCAATAGAAGATATTAACTCCTTCACGCCCAGATCTTTCCTTGGCTATAAAAAATCGTTTGTTGTTAGCCATAAAATTACAAAAAGTAACTAAATAAACCTAATTAACTAGTGGACAAGGATACTCAACAGGTCATATCTATTAAAAATTTGCTTATATTCACTAAAAATCATCTAATGGTGGTCAAATTACAATAGAAATTACGTTCTGGGTCTCAAGGGGTTAAACGACTTATTACTGGCCGTGAACTACAAAAACACTCATACGAAGCAGGGAATAGGTTTTCATTCTTGACATTTTTTTTCCTTTTTTTTTACAATTTTAATGTTTAG
>JACEEZ010023135.1:37500-42500 GCA_016584305.1 Chionoecetes opilio
ACTCACCCTTTCATTCCAGAGCCTAATTTTTTTCTACCAAGGCTTTCATTTTGTCAGATGTTACCATATTTTCATTTCTTCCGTGCATACTTGCATTAACCTTGTTCAGATATTTAAATATGTCTGCCAAGTAGCATAATTTTGCACTCCAAATTTCATCAGCAAGTAATTAGCAGAATTCAGTTTTCTCCTCAAGGGTAAAGAAAAGGAGCATTTCCTCTCTCAGTTCATGCACCCGGGATAACACTTTGCCTCTTGATAACCACCGGACTTCTGTGTGGAGGAGAAGACCTTCGTGAGGAGATCCCATTTCTTCACAAAGCATGGAAAATAGTCTTGACTGCTATGGTCTGCTTTTAAGAAAGTTTGCCATTTTCACAACATCATCAAGAACAAACTTTAATTCTTGTTCGAGTGTTTTAGCAACAAGAGCTTCACGGTGCAAGAAACAATGGGTAGTAATCAAATCTGGGTTTTCCTTCTTGACTAAGGACACAAAACCTTTTACCGATCCCACCATGGATGGACAGCCATCTGTGCAAATTCCTACACATAATTTCCATGACAAGTCCTTTTCTTTCAAGTATTCTGTCACTGTAGAAAATATCTCCTGTCCTGTGGTTTGCACCAATTCTTTGCAGCATAAGAAATGTTCAGTTAGTTTGTTATCAGCAACATAACGGATGAACACTAGTAACTGAGGTTTTCCTCCAATGTCTGTTGATTCATCCGCTTGTAAAGCATACAGTTTACCTTTCACGAGTTCACACACACTTTTTTCAATATCAGACGACATGTCCTTGATTCGTCTACCAATCGTGTCGTCTGCGAGGGGAATTTTTTTCACTTCCTTTTCAGCCTCATCCCCAAACAATGTTTTCACCACAGCACAGCAAGCTGGAAGGAAGTATGACTGCAATTGAATGGGGTTTCATTTGTTTTGCTGTATGCTCTGCCACTAAATAGCTTGCTTTCTGTGCCTTTTCTGCCACCTTCACCTTTTTCTCAAACCCAAGCCTTTGTTGTTTGTTATCTTTCAAGAGTCTTTTAAAGTAATCTATAGGCTTCTGAGAGAGGTGACTATGTTTTGTTGTTAAATGTCTCTTCATTTTCATAGGAGTCATAGATTCATTTGATAGCTCAATGCCGCAAACAACACATTTTGGCTTTGGACCATTTTCATCATCACAGCAAGTGAACCAAAGTCCAAGATAACTGTCGTTATACAGGCGAAATGACTTACTGCGGTTACCTTTGCTGGCACGTGTCGTCGTTTTGACCACGCTCAGACCTGGATGACAAAACTCACTTTCATCTGTCACTTCTCTTTGCCCGCTCGGACCTGTACGACTACGGTCACTTTCAACTGTCACTTCACTTTGCCAGCCTGTACGACTATGCTCATTTTCAACTGTCACTTCACTTTCTTCACTTTCCACACTAGGGTCTGGACGAGATGACTCACTTTCAACAGTTATTACTGTTACTTCGCTTTCGGTGCCTTCGACACATTTACGTTTTGATTCATGATCAACTGCGACTTCACTGCTATTGCCTTCAGTACACTTTCGCTTTTTAATGAGGTACTTATCCATTTTTTTAAGCTTGGACCTCATTAACACCACAACAGCGATACTTACTGAGGCTCACGGCTACACTGACCACGGGAGGTGCCTACCCAACGCTCTGCCTACGTGTGTTGCCAAATTATACATGTTATTTATCGATCGGGGTTCACGTAAATCACGTCAAACAGTCAAACTTGCATAAAGCCTACTGATATACGTATGCATCAGTTTCTATTCATCATCCTTTTTCCTTTTATATGTCGCTAAAAACAATTCACATGAACGCGTGATAAAACTAGTAAGTTGGTAACTCAGTAACACCAGCAGGCTGCGGCTCAGACTGGTACAGTACGTGTACAGTACTCGTTCAACACGTATTGTGGTGGAAGCGGGAAGTATTTTTTTTAAGCATGAATAACTTATTTATTTATTCTCTATTTCTTACTTTATCCATCAACCCAAAGTACTTATAATATTATTAAAAGGACCTTGCATCTACCTGCCTAGTTACATATTAACTCATTCATTTACGATTTTCCATCTTCAATACAAAAAACAAAAACTGCGACCTCAAAGCGCAAAATACCCATATCTATGAAAAGTTACGCGGCGCACCTAGGGGATTCCCACCCTAGGGAATCCCCTAGACCGCCGCGGCGCACAGTTTGAGAATCACTGCTCTAACCAGTGTTGTAGTCAAAACCAGACCCTCCGAGATCAAGACCAAGACCAGACCCTTCGAAACCAAGACCAAGACCAGACCTTCCGAGACCAAGACCAGCCCTCCGAGACCAAGACCAAGACCCTCCGAGACCAAGACCAGACCCTCCGAAACAGACCAAGACCAAGAACAGGCATATAGAAATATTTTTTATAAATATGACTATTATCTGAATGTTTTTGGTTTGTACTGCGTAAATACTAAATTGTATTGTCCTAAGTTGTTCGGATGGGATCGCCGCAAGTACTTGATAAAAGCCGACGTCGTGCCAGCCTTGTCCATGATGCTTTGCTTGCAGAAAGTACAAACTGCTGTGTGTTTCTGGTTTCCGTGTTTCTTATAAAAAAAACTCCTTCTGGTCCTTGAACGCAAATTTGATGACTGCTGAAGATGCCGACATGATTACTCATTCCGGTGTGCGACCGGAAACTAAGCGAGACTAGTCCAGTACACCTCACTGTCCGACGTCCTATGTCACTGTCAGACAGAGTTGCCAGGTCCTGCCAATTGTTGTATTTCTTGCCAGAAATTACTCAACAAATTTTGGAATTTGCCAGAAATATTCGTCAATTGAATTTCATTTTCTTATGATGAAAAAATGAAAATGCCAAAAAAGTAAAGTGTGAATGCCAAAAGTATATTTTGTGGTTTGTGCACCTGGCAACCCTGCTGCCAGATGTGCTCGATGTAACGACTAACGAGCTTTGGTAGAAGGGGGGTAAGGGTAACGTATAAGGTAGGAAATATATTTACAAAATTTAATATATGTGAACAACTGAACATCTAGGTCAAATATTTCTGCTTTCTTTGCTTCGTTGGCATGAAGAAACAAACATAGGAAAATTGCATTTTTAGTGGTTACGTTTTCCAAGCGAGCTAGCTAAACCTGTGGTGTACGTGTACGAAGGGTGCGGGGATTGCATAGGCCTACACATATATGAAGTACACGGAGGTGAACAGAGCTGCAAACATGCGTGCGTGCAAAAGGAGATTATCACTGCGAGAATGGCCACGTCATGCATGTTCTTTCGACTCGCACGCACTCTATCAGCGCTCGCAGGGCTCAGTTCATGCATCATCACCGTAGAGCTAGTCAGGCAGTATCTATAGACAGTACAACGCTGTATGGCGCGCCGTGAATCGAAACGGCCATGATTTTTCTCCGTGTATGATAATAAATTCAGACCTTCCCCACGCCGCGATGCATTTTTTAACCCTGGTCTCGACCTGGTCTCGAGCCAAACTCCGAGACCAGAAGCTTCGAGACCAAGATCAAGACCAAGACCACATCAAACGAGACCAAGACCACATCAAACTGGTCTCGAGACCAAGACCAGTCTCGAGACCTACAACACTGCCTCTAACCACAGGCGTCACTATAAAAATCCTGCCTGCGCCACCACGGGCGAGGGCCTACCATCACAGCCCTCAAGTGAACCTCCAAAGTCTACCACCGAGCCCTGGGTCACCACTGCCTACAGGAGCTATAGGCACAAATGAAAGGAAAAAAAAAAAAAAAAAAAAAAAAAAAAGGCTTCAGGCAGCCCGACGGCAGCGGTGGCTCCCGACTCCCGAGGGGCCAGCGTCTGCCTCACACGGTGCCCGTGGCTGCTCCAACACCAGCACCTTGAGGCACCCCTCCATGCCGTCCTCGGGCACGGAGGGGTCACCACCGCCTTGTCCCGCGAGGAAACCTTCTTGTGTGACTTGTGTGGCTTATGTGACTTGTGTGGCTTGTGTGGCTTGTGTGGCTTGTGTGACTAGTGTGACTTGTGTGACTTGTGTGGTTGTGTGACTTGTGTGGCTTGTGTGAATTGTGTGAATTGTGTGGCTTGTGTGACTTGTGTGACTTGTGTGGCTTGTGTGAATTGTGTGACTTGTGTTGCTTGTGTGCCTTGTGTTGCTTGTGTGGCTTGTGTGCCTTGTGTGGCTTGTGTGACTTGTGCGACTTGTGTGACTTGTGCGGCTTGCGTGACTTGTGTGACTTGTGTGGCTTGTGTGGCTTGTGTGGCTTGTGTGGCTTGTGTGGCTTGTGTGACTTGTGTGGCTTGTGTGGCTTGTGTGACTTGTATGACTTGTGTACCTTGTGTGACTTGTGTGGCTTGTGTGGCTTGTGTGCCTTGTGTTGCTTGTGTGGCTTGTGTGCCTTGTGTTGCTTGTGTGGCTTGTGTGCCTTGTGTGGCTTGTGTGACTTGTGCGGCTTGTGTGACTTGTGTGACTTGTGTGGCTTGTGACTTGTGTGGCTTGTGTGGCTTGTGACTGACAGACAGTCAGAGACAGGAAAGAGCTAAGAGGATTTTTATATGCATAACATACTCACATAATGCTCATGAGGTGAATAATATAATGATCAAATAGTGTAATGTTAACGTTATGAGTGTATTCCTTTCGGTATGAGGGGTTGGGTCGAGGGTCAGCGGGTCGCACCCAACCAACCCGATAGCCTTCACTCTACTGGTTAATAATGGCTGACACATGTACAGCTTCCATGTGTTTTGTTGATCATTGCAGTATATATAAAGATGAATTCACGACGATTACGAGGCGGCAGAAAATTTGTATTGCAGACCAGAGGAAGGAGATATAGGGCGGTGCGGAACCAAGACATTGGTGGTGGATCTGATTGTTTTTGTCGCCCATCCATCACTTTGGGCCGATTTCTTAGTCCTTTGGTAAGCTCCCTAACCGAAAGCCTTACCAACCTGGTAACA
>JACEEZ010023135.1:47500-50000 GCA_016584305.1 Chionoecetes opilio
TGCCTCAAAGCCAATTCTGCGAGTCCAGGGTAGTCTGGCTGTACTTGAGCCCCAAAAACCGTCAAACTTCTCTCCCTGATTAGTTGCTTAAGTGACTCATTTGTTGCAATTTCAACAAGGTTATCAACCTCTTTTGATGGCAGCATAACACTGACCTTTTCTATTTCGGCTTAATCTGTAGTAAATGGATTTATAATCTACTCAAAGCTTGGGTCTGGTTCTGGAAAACATTTTCCTAACTCTGAGTGAAGGCCTTGAATATGGACTATGAAACCTTGTGTTGTGCCACCATCTAGCTCTTCTTCGACAGTGAGAAGGAAGTCTGCTAAGGTAGGAAAAGACTCAAAATCCTTGCGGTCAAGGCGGCCACACCATAAGTCCAGCTTCATTCGTGTGCTCTGTATTTTGTCCTGCACATTAAAGATGGTAGTAGCTTTTCCTTGCAAAACTAGATTCAATCCATTCAGTGTGCTGAAAATATCAGACAGGTACGCCAGTTTTGAGAGCCATTGAATGTCTGTGTTGTCTCGGTTGTCCTTCTTTTTTTGTTTAAGTGAGCCTGTCTTAAGCCACAGATCCATAGTCGTGGTACTGAGTAGGCTAGTCTGTCTGGTAACTATCAATTTATCCTGCAAGTAACATACATTCTTATCACTAATTTATAAACTTCTGATGTTAAACATATAACTGTAGTACAATTGTGTATAATTATAAAATAATTAAAAAACTTACAAATGGGTTACAAAAATGCGTATGTTGTCATAATCATCCAGAATATTTTCTTACCAATTTAATAAAGCTATAAAGAGGAGCACAAGCGACTTCCTTCCTTCAGCAGCCTAACGTCAACTGACTCACTCACTACTGACTCACTAGCGGCCACTACAAAGTTGCCAAATCGCAAATATCATTACAGTCGTCGGTTAAATTGTTTCCAGATAATATTATATATTTTAGCAGAATCAAATTAGCCTGCGGACCCCTTGAAATGTTTTGCGGACCCCAAGGGGCTGGCGGACCACACTTTACGAAACACTGCTCTACGGTGATGATGCATGAGCTGAGCCCTGCGAGCGCTGATAGAGTGCGTGCGAGTCGAAAGAACATGCATGACGTGGCCATTCTCGCAGTGATAATCTCCTTTTGCACGCACGCATGTTTGCAGCTCTGTTCACCTCCGTGTACTTCATATATGTGTAGGCCTATGCAATCCCCGCACCCTTCGTACACGTACACCACAGGTTTAGCTAGCTCGCTTGGAAAACGTAACCACAAAAATTTTTATTTTCCTATGTTTGTTTCTTCATGCCAACGAAGCAATGAAAGCAGAAATATTTGACCTAGATGTTCAGTTGTTTACATATATTACATTTTGTAAATATATTTCCTACCTTATACGTTACCCTTACCCCCCTTCTACCAGAGCTCGTTAGTCGTTACATCGAGCACATCTGGCAGCAGGGTTACCAGGTGCACAAACCACAAAATATACTTTTGGCATTCACAGTTTACTTTTTTGGCATTTTCAATTTTTCATCATAAGAAAATGAAATTCAATTGATGAATATTTCTGGCAAATTCCAAAATTTGTTGAGTAATTTCTGGCAAGAAATACAACAATTGGCAGGACCTGGCAACTCTGTCTGGCAGTGACATAGGACGTCGGACAGTGAGGTGTACTGGACTAGTTTCGCTTAGTTTCCGGTCGCACACCGGAATGAGTAATCATGTCGGCATCTTCAGCAGTTATCAAATTTGCGTTTGTTAGAGTAAGGGGTCTCACCAATAAAGGTTGCACCACTCGGGAATCGAACCCGGGACCTTCCGCATGCCGGGCGGCTGTGCTTCCCGTTACACCACGGGAACCTCCTAGTGCCAACCCACACAGCGTTCAAGGACCAGAAGGAGTTTTTTTTATAAGAAACACGGAAACCAGAAACACACAGCAGTTTGTACTTTCTGCAAGCAAAGCATCACGGACAAGGCTGGCACGACGTCGGCTTTTATCAAGCACTTGCGGCGATCCCATCCGAACAACTTAGGACAATACAATTTAGTATTTACGCAGTACAAACCAAAAACATTCAGATAATAGTCATATTTAAAAAAAAAAATTGATATGCCTGTTCTTGGTCTTGGTCTGTTTCGGAGGGTCTGGTCTTGGTCTCGGAGTGCTGGTCTTGGTCTCGGAATGTCTGATCTTGGTCTTGGTCTTGGTCTCGAAGGGTCTGGTCTTGGTCTTGGTCTTGGTCTCGGAGGGTCTGGTCTTGACTACAACACTGGTTGCCATCATAGAAAACGGACCTTCACTTATAGATCACAGGTGTCACTATAAAAATCCAGCCTGCGCCACCAACTTGCGAGGGCCAACCATCACGACCCTCCAGAGTGTGCAGGGCCAACCACCTGAGCCCTCAAGAAAAAAACGTAATAGCCTACAGGCGCCATAGGCTTTAAAGTAAAAAAATAAAGCTTAGATGAGATATATGAATAGATAAGA
>JACEEZ010023135.1:55000-62500 GCA_016584305.1 Chionoecetes opilio
GTGCGCAGTCCAGTCCAGTACAGTGGTCTATGCACAAGTATATAGACCATATCCTCTATATCGATATATACTTGAAGAAAAGTCAACAGCCGCATTCTAAAACATCTTATTTCTTCTGTCGACTAAATGCTAGTAATTTAGGTGTCCCTCAGGATAAATTTCCCCCTTAGAATCCTGAAATTTCCCCCCAGGGAGAAATTTCCCCCAGGTTGGGAAATACTGTCCTAGATGATGCAAACCTTGGAGTGATTAACTCTTACAAATGCCTTGGACACTGGATAAGCAGTGATATGCGTGACCACCTTGATTATAAGAACATAAGGACGATACAAGAGGCCGGGAGACTTACACGTGGTACTTCCTGATACTTATATTCCTATATTTAGACAGATTAGGCAGATATATACACATGTTTCATACATTGATACGTAAATTTCATATGTGTACAGCTGATGCCAAAATGGCATTGCTTAAAACTTAACTGTACAGCCATAAACACACGCCACCTATGGTGGAGCAATAGTAATGCTGCTATGAAGAATGTATACATTGCATACAACAATGTTTTCAGGTATTTGTATTAGATGACCTGGCTGCTGCAGTGCAAGTGATATATTTGCTTACTGTAATGTTAGAAGCTGCCAGGCTGTGATAAGGAACCTTGTGTACAGGTTTATAGATAGACTAAGAATAACTGAAAAATAGTGTAATGGCAAAAATTGGGTTTAGTGATGAATGTTTTCAATGAAAAATTGTGAAATATTGGTGTAGTATATTATACTTTAATCCTTATGGATAACTTAGCCATTATGATCTCAAAATCTGTTCAATGGTAAAACTTGTTTATATAGCAATAAGACGAAAATTTTAAATTTTTAAGCCTGTTTTAATTGTGTATCTTAGACAGCCGTATTGTATTTCGGTAATGTATATTCACTTTGTGTCTGGAAATTAAAGATATATCACTATCTCAGTTTATAGAAAAATAAATAAAATGCAAATAAAATATCCAAAAGTAGTTCTGGCCTAACTTTACAAAAAAAAAGCGCCAGGGGATTCTCCTTTCCTCTTTTATCTTATTATTTCATCCTAACTTAAGGGCAAAAGGATGAATTTTAAAACACCTTTACACTTAAATAAACCCCTTTATCGGGTAGTTGGGACGAGACATGGGAGAAAAAAAGAAGACTAAAAAATATAGGAAGGAATGAAAAGTGGTTCGGTAGGTGTATATGTATAACAGGGAACTACCACGTGGCGGTCTCTAGCCACCTTTTGCAGCTTCCTATTTTTTATGTTCTAGTGTTGAAAACACAACAATAAAAAAACTGACAAAAAAAAAATATGAACGGGAAGTTGTCCCCCCCAAACGACTGATTTTGTTTATCCTAAATCCTTTTTTCAAGGTTTACGAAATTTAAACATTTGAACCCCTTCTCAGACCTCTGTTACATTGACGCCCAGCAGCACGGCATTATATTGTTAAAAATGTGAAATAGGACTGAGAACCCGCAGCTCTAGGTGGAGGAAAACCCCGAGATCCAACTTAGCGCCCAGTATTGGAGTGTAGTATTATGTATGCATGTGTGTGTGTGTGTCTGTGTTGTTGTGTGTGTGTTGTGGGTGTGTGGGGTTGTGTGTTTGGTGTTTTTAGTTGGTTATATATGTGGTGGTTGTTGTTGTTGTGTGTGTGTTTGTGTGTGTTGTGGTTGTGGTTGAGTGTGGTGTGTGTGTGTGTGTGTGTGTTTGTGTGTATGTGATGTGTTTGTGAAAAAACCCTAGCCCTGATCAGAAGGGTCTCGCCACCCCCCGTAGTGAGTTATCAGGCGTAGGGTTGGAAAAAAAAAAAATTTACACACACAAAGGTTAATTTTTAATGGATATATGAAGGGGAAATTTGCGCCTCTACCACCCCAAATTTTCTTTTTCTTCTCACCCCAAACTCACCTCGACTCGCTAAACCACCCCCTCATTTAACCCACCGCCGCTAACCCCAACCCTTTTTTTTTTTTTAAAAAAAGATCCTTAATATTGCGACCCTAGGTGTTTGACAATTTTTGGTGTAGTAAAAAAGTCAAGATGACCGTCTAAGGGATTGCACGAGATTCCTGAAGATCTCACACAATGGCCTCAGCAGCTAAAGGTTTCCTAAGGCAATCGCGGCGCTCGGGTCCGGCGATCGGCCCACGACCCAAGGAAAGCTCTGGCTACCCAGCGTAAGAAAAAATTTTTCAAATTTTAGAAGAATCGCCATCAGAAGAAAGTGGAAAAGAAGCGAGCCTGTGTTGGATTCCCCCCCGGAGGACCGACTCCCCCCTGGCGAGAGGTACAGAGGCCGCGGAGGCCCCCCGACCTCCTCAGCCCCCGAAGGAGGATGAACCTCAGGCGGGAACTGCGACTCTGAGGGGGGACGGAGAAGAACAGCGGGAGCTTTGCAAGATTATCGCTTTGGAGGAATGGCTGCAAAATACGCTGCTTTGATGAGCGGGGCCTGGAGCGTCGTCTGGGGGCTTTTCACCTCCTCTACGTGGGGGCAATCCCAAGCTTGGCAAAAACCTGATCCCCCGTCAGTAATTTGTGTGGAGGGAGCCGTTACACCACGCTGCAAAATTTTGCTCGGAAAATGTGTGGTGCCATCAGCCCCTGACGGAGCTGCAGAAGGCAAGGATAGGGGGTGGGCGGCGGGCCCTTCCCCAAGCGCATGGGTGGTGCAGACGTGACGCACATCATCAAGGCTTTCCTGCGACGCAGTACATCCTGTGCAGGGCAGCGGGGAAGGCAAGGAGGGGGTTTGAAATGCTAAGGGCACTAGCCTTTGCGGGGCTCATTCACCGATTCAAGGGGGGATGGAAAGCGGGTCCTCCCTAAAAGGCCCGGATAAGGAAAATGTTTAAAAACAGAAAGGCGAAGTGAGGACGTACCACGATGCCAAGCGACGTGACTCGAGTGATGAAGATTCTGATGATAGGGTGGTGGGAGCGAGATTTCCTGTGACGGAAAAGGGGATCTGAAAAAAACCGATGGCTGAAGAAAAGCGAAAAAGCGACAAAGCCGAAAGGAAAGAAGAAAGCAATAAGAAGAGGAGGCGGGGAAAGGAGATGGTGAAGCATTCTTTGCCCCGTTGTCCCCGACACGTGAGGACAGCGGGGGTTTGCGGGGCGCGGGGGAGGCGATCAAAAGCGGCAGAAAGACGGTGCAGGAGTCCCTGAAGGAGACAAGAAGGGCAAGGGGCACGAGGGCTGAACAGAGCCGCAGCCACCACCCGACGGTTTCCCCAAGACAGCGCCTCTGAGATGCAAAAGGGGCATTGCCCAGCGACGAGGAGAACGACACTGGATATTACACCCCGGGGAAAAAACCTACGAGGGTCTTGAGTACTCCGACGACGAAAGGAATCTCCCACCTCTCAGACGCCGACGAGGACAAGATGGGAGTGTTCTCCTGCTGCGGGGCTTTTTGTTCAGTGCTCCGGGGCCCCACAGCTGTACCCCAAGACGGGAGTCAGGCTGCCTAAGGGGCCCTGGAAGGAGGGCGGGAAAGGAGACATACTTCAGGGAGAATGGGGGCTCTGTGTCCCCAGAGTGACGATAAAAGGGGATGAAAGCGTGGCCTACTTGATCCTCCCTATTTCCCTCCAGAGCGAGACAAGACGTGACTCGGCTGACAAAATGAGAACAGAAGGTGGCCCCTCAGCGTGGTGAACAGACTTGTTGGGGGGAATTCACAACAGTAGCGCGAAGAGGGGAGGAGTAGACATGGGCAGGCTGAGGCGGATGGGGGGCCCTTCCTGTGGATAAGGAATTGGTGGCGGCGGCCCAAGAAGGTAAAAATACACCAAAAATTCCCATCGGGGAAAGGGCTGTTTGTTCCCAAAGGTAAAGCCTTTCCCCGGGCTGGGGGCAAGAGAGTGAACCATTCTGGAAACATTTCATGCAAAAGGACTTTACCGGGAACATCGTAAGTACGTATGAATCGGTGTGTCGGCGGAACTTTGCGCGTTGGGATGCTGGGGCCCGGGGGGCCCAAGGGCTTGGAGGCTTTCCCCGGGGGCTGTGCCGGGAGAGGGACGACAGCACAGTGTGGAAGTCTCTGAGGCGGCAGAAGGCCTCCCTGAACCACTTCCTAAGAGGGAATGGGGCTCATCTTTACGGGATCGCGAGATGTCAAGTGTCTTGTGAAGAGATCTTTAGCCCGGCGGGGTCGAAGGTTTCGTAAAAAACGAAAATTTCCCCGGTAAAGATCTAAATTTTCTTGGAGGGGTTCCCCTTGCGGCCGGGGAAATACCTTACGCCACGTTTCCCCAAGACAGAGGGAAAAGGGAAAGGGGATCGCACTGCTACCCAATAAACCTCCTCTGTTGTTCATGGAGACAGTGGCCAGAAGGGGAAGGACAGGGGCAGCTTTTCCCCCCGGGTCAGCACAGCAAAATTTTTCCAAAAGCTTCGGCTACGGGAAAACCTCGTTCAATTCTTTACGACGATTACAAGTTAATTGCGAGTCAAGGAAAAAAAGGGCCCCCCGCGAGGAAATGGTTTAAAAACTGGGGAAACAGAGCGGAAAAAAGAAAAAGTTTTTTTCTTCGCAAAAATTTTCTTACGAGAGTTTGACGCAGAATTCCTGGAGCAGAAACACAAAATCTTTTTAAAAGAGAATTACCCAAGCACGAGCTAATATCGTTCCCCCCGTACCCTAAAAGGATGATGTGGGCTTTTATGCCCCCACTCGCAAGAAGAGAATGCAGCTGGTCGCGTCGGTAATAAAAAGCAGCTGCACCTTCGTAAAGATTACGTCAAAATGGTTAAAGAAAAGGGAAAGCACAGAACAAAGGTTTTTTAAAAAAATGAAAAGTTTTTTTTCTCAGAGTTTTGCCAGCCATCATCCTGAAAGTGTACGACTCCAGAGCAGGAGAGCGAGTGTGTGCAGAGGGACATGGGTGGTGGCACGAGAACCTCCGGAATCAGCTTTGAAACCAAGGGGGACGACATAGTCCCTTTAGAAAAAACTGCTTGAAGGGACTTTCTGGGACACTCGAGGGACGAGGAAGACGACACAACTCTGATTTGGATTGGTTTGGGAAAAAAACTCTTTTTAATGATGAAGAAGAGATGTTTTAGGAAGAGGAGCAGAGCGAAAGGCGGCGGGGAGAGGGAGGCCATGGGAGCCCAAGCCCAAAACAAGATATCCCCTGAACTCCATGCGCATACACCGTCAAGGAATCAAACCAAAAAGAACACGGGGCGGAAACGTCCCCCCCTGCCGCCCTTTAAACAGGCCTTGGGAAACTCCCGTCCACACGCCCCAAATTGGAAATTCGCAGGCTTCAGCAGCGTCAAATCCCGCGGTTTAAGGGGGCTGAGGGTCGCTTTCAGGGGAAATACTCGGGTTTGGATACAAACCCAAGGGCTTTTTTCAAGACCTTCGTCTACGAAAAGCTGAGAAAACTCTACATCAAGAAAAGAGGAAAAGGGTGAAAAGAACAACGAAAAAAGACAAGGAAAAAGATAACGGAGTGGCCAAGAAAAAGGAAAAACGGGAGTGACGAAAAAACACAGAGGAGTAAAAACAAAAATGGACGTGACGAAAGTGTAGGCATGAAAATACAAAGATCAGTCCAGAATTGGGCCGATGAAGAATGTGAGAGTGCAGGATCAAAAAAAAGAAATGGGAACGTGGCAGGGGTAGAAAAAACCCGAAGAAAAAAGGGAAAGTTCAAAATACAAAACTACAGAAAATGGCGGCAAAATGGATGAAAAGAAATTCGAGGAAATGAAAAAACCGAGGAAAGGCCAAAACTAAAATTCAAAAATAGGAAAAATTTTTCTCCAAGAAAAATTTGGCGCCCTAGAAAAAAACGAAAAATTTTAGGAAAAAAAAAAATAAAAACAGAAAAGGGCGGGGAAAAACAGAAGAGGGAAAATTTGGGAAGCAGATAAAAAATCGCATGGAAGATAGACGGTTAACAGCAGTAAAGGATGTAAGTATTTAGGGGAAACAGGCAAAGTGGGTATGAGCAAAGATGGGAAATGTAGGGAATGATGAAAAAAAAAAAAAAAAAAAAAAAAAAAAAAAAAATCAATGTAATTCCTATTAGAAAAAGGATGAAAAAAAAAAAAAAAAATCAAATTTTCCCAGGAATAGAAAGCAAAAAAAAAAAAAAACAAAAGTCTTAGGGAAAGGATGCATCCCCCCCCCCCCCCGGAAAAAAAAAAAAAATTTTCAAAGTATTTCTTGGGAATGTTGGCAAAAAAATTTTAAAGTATTTCTTACTTAGGGAAAGGTGCAAAAAAAAAAATAAAAAATAAAAAATTTAAATATTATTGTCTTGGGAAAGGGGGCAAAAAAAAAAAAAAAAAGTTTAAAGTATTTTCTTAGGTGGATGGGTGCCCCAAAAAAAAAAAAGAAAAAAAAATCAAAGTATTTATTGTCTTAGGAATGGAGCAAAAAAAAAAAAAAAAAAAGAAGTTTTAATGATTGTTGGGGGGGATGCAAAAAAGAAAAAAGTTTTAAAGTATTATCTAAGGAATGAAAGCAAAAAAAAAAAAAAAAAAATTCGATTTTTGTCTTACTGTCTTATTGATTTTCTTTCTGTACTTATTGAACTTAGAATTTATTCTATAATTAATATTCATGGGTTTATGATCTTTTAGGTTTTTAATATATCATGGTTTTATGACATAGGGTTTTTTAAATATCTTGGTTGATTATATGGTTGGGAATTATCTTGGTTATGATCTATAGGGTTGGTAATAATCTTGGTTGATGATCATAGGGGTTGGTAAAATATCATGGTTGATGATCTATAGGGTTGGTAATATCCTTGGTTGATCTATATGGTTTGGGAATTTATCTTGGTTTATGATCATGGGGTAAATATATGGTTGAATTTTTATAGGGTTGGTAATTACTGGTTGTGATCTAATGGTTGGGGAATATATCTTGGTTATGATCATAGGGTTGATAAATTTTTTGGTTGAGATCTTAGGGTTTATAATATATCTTGGGATGATCTTAGGGTTGGGAATATATCTTGTTTTATGACAAGGGTTTGGGAAATATCTTGGTTTTATGATCTAAAAGGGTTGAAATATATCTTGGTTGATGATCTATAGGGGTTTGGGAATATTTGGTTGATGTTATAGGGTTGATAATATACTTGGTTTATGACTATAGGGTTTTTATAATCCTTGGTTGTGATCTATAGGGGTTGGGAATATATTTGGTTGATGATCTTGGGTTGAAATATATCTTGGTTGATGATCTATAGGGTTGGAATATTTTTGTTAGATCTATAGGGGTTTAAATATATCTTGGTTGATGATCTATAGGGTTGATAATATATCTTGGTTGATGATCTCTAGCACGAAGGAGTCTGCCGCGTCCGTCCGCTGTTAAGACGGACCCTCCTCCTCCACTTCCTCCTCTGGCTTACCGACCCCGCACGCCAGGATATCCTCCCGCCTTGACAAGAAAATCGACTGTCCTTCCTTCCTTCCGACAGTC